>JAYKKI010000096.1:5955000-6192500 GCA_039881145.1 Druceiella hillmani | reverse complement strand
AACATAGTTTAAAACTTAAAATTGTAATATTTACTCTCATAGAAAATGAAGTGTACGTGTTGATTTTTTTAAACAAATCTATGTTGTGTCGAGATTTATCTATCCAGCTTTCATCCATATGACGGTTATTCTAAACACTAATAATCAGCGAATTTCATGCGAAAGAAATCGCAGGTATAATTAGTTTTAAATATGTGACGAGGGATATTAAAACTGACCCGTGAAAATATGTGTTCAATGAATAAATGCGCAATAAAGGCAATAAACGTGTATCTGGGTATTACGCACGCAATGAATGCGAGACTCGAGCAAAGTGACACAAACATCTACATCGCCAATAATGGTCGCTACCGAGACGTAAATAGAAATAATTAGACGTAGACATAAAGTATATATTTAGGTAGTTGAAATTTAAAATATGAATTCGATAAATTAATAGGAAAGTAGACGTATTTTTATATATTTCAAATTGAATCAACATTAAATTTTAAATTTAACGGATTTACATTTAGTTAATTCTTAAATATTTCAATATTTCATATTGCTTGTAAATTTTTCAGTCTCTGACTTTTAATTAAATTTAAAGTTCGTTAAATTTATTTGATTAGAACACTGTGCATCAATATAAGTTATTCTAAAAGTAATATTTATGCCATATTAGAAATATAAGAGACATCATCAAAGAGGTGGAAATAAGTCTAATAGAAAAGTTACTATGTGAAATAAGTATAAGTTAAATATTAAAATAGAAATATGTATTGAAAAAACACAAATGATTTCAAACGAAAAATATTGATCTACTAAACTTAAATAAATAAACAATAATATAATACATAAATTTCAATTAATGACGTAAACGTCTTAGTCACCCCTAATATGCTAATAAGCAAACTAGGGGTTTTTCTCTGAAACAAACAATAGATTAGTCCGAAAAATCATCATGTTTCATCACAAATTATAGAACTGCTATTGAAAGTCCATTAAAATATTGAGAGTTCTCGGAATTACACATTTTTTCTGAAATGGTAAAATATGCGTTCCCCAGGGCCACTATTGCACTACTAACGTAAAAACTGGCACGTCCGTTTAAATACTTTGCATCTTCAATTATTAAAGATCAATTTAAAAAGAAAATTAATATACTGAACATTAGTTTCCATCTTTTTAAATACAATTTTAACATTTCATATTTAATTTATTTGATATTTTTTTATGTCGTTTTTTTTATATGGCGGTTATTTGGCTGAAGTTGCATTTTACCAATAACTTGTCAATCTTAAAAAAATATTCGTTTGGAATGGGCTGATGAATATCATAATTGCATGATGGATAATAATATTATAGAATATGGAACGTAACATGATAATTAGGTAATAAGGTACTGATGAGTATTCTATGAGAACATTTGACTGCAGGATTAAAAATATTTTATTGAAACCTGGTCAATAGTTTTCTTGTAGTGATATGTATAACTGTGTATAACTATATATGTGACGTATATAACTATTAGATTTTACTGAAATCCGATCAGTACTTTTCTTGTGGTGAAGTGCGAAAATTTTTTGAAATTATTTATTAGTCTTTTGAAATAAAATATAAAGCTCGAAATATAGCATACTCGATAAGAAATCAAAATAAAGACATCGTTTTTTCAAATTATAAATCGAGATAATTTTCTTAAACATTCATGAGTTGTTTCTATTTATTGTGCTAGAAATTTTTCTTGAAAACGTTTTACTATTTAAATGTATTGTAATAAATAAAAGGCTTTCAAAGGCAAAATGAATATCACTCATTTATTTGAGACTATGAAATATTTCTTCCAAAAATATACGAACAGGCTATAAGCGACTACCGAAAAGAACTTATCAATCGTAAAATGTGGATGGATGATGGCATATAAACAAGTCAGCAGGGTTGTCAACGTATTATAATAAATAATATTATACTATATATTAAAGTACGTTGGGTACTCTACGGGTAGTAGGGTTGCCAAACATACTATAATATATAGTAGTGTACTATATTTTGGGTCTGCGTACTATATAATGTTGAAGAAATATATAGTACATAAAAATTAAATACTTCATTTAGATGGGTCAATCTCTATTTTGTAACACCGAAATCCAGCAAAGAAATTTTTCATTTTTTAAATTTATGAACGCGCCTTAAGATTGATGCGCTGAGCGTATATCCGAACGCATCTGCTCTTACTGCGTTCCAAACTTATGTCAACGCAAATGTCAAAATTAACAACATCAAACAAATGTTCTGTGCTTCGTTTTTGATAACTGGAACTTTCATAATTATTATAAGTGGTTTGTTTTTGAGAAGTTGAAGTTTTAAATAAACTAGTTATGGAAAGTGCGTCAAGTTCAAGTGCATCACCAACTTCCACAAAAAAAAAGGAAAATACAAAAAAGACTTCAAAAATATAAACCTGAGTGGGAAAGAATATATGACTGGATTACTAAAGATCCCCAATATGTTTATAATGTAAAATGTACACCACATAACATAACATTTTTTATTGGAAAAAGTTACATTGGTCGGGTGAGTTCTTTTAGGTTATATCCATCGTCTTTTGCCTGTGGTTTTGATTTGTTTATCCTTAATAAAATTGTCAACTGACTTGATTCGCTTGGTGATGGATAGTGTATAAGGTATTTTATACCTCATTGTAGATTAAATAACATGGTGAAACAAAGCACCATACACTTACAGATGAAATTTGCAAGAAAACTTCTACATTAGTTTATTTTTTTGGTGTATCGGGGTCGTCTTCTATTTCTGCTCCTTTTGTAAATACTTCTTATGATAAGATATCAGCCAGTGAACTTGCTTTAAGTTACCACACTGTGAAGCACGATCTTTCCTGTAAGAGTATGGAGTGTACTGTAAAATAAAACGAAATCATATGCGCCGATTCTAAAACCGCTTTGAATAAACAATTAGGACACATTAAAGTGGAAGAACTAGTTAACGCGGTTTTAGGACCTTATGCCTTACAAATTTTACTAAATGATTTAAATGTCACTAATTTATATTTTTGTTTGCAAACTGACCCAAGTAATGGAAAAAACAAAGAACTATTTCCTTTAGTTGTACAATATTTCAATATTAAGAATAGCATTCGAGAGAGATTATTAGACTTTTACGAGAATGATGATGTTATATGCTAATAGATGTTTGACGCTATAAACAGGTCACTATCCCACCACAACCTTTCTTTTGATGGAGTGTCTGGACTGAGGGCAGACAGACCAATGCAAATTTTGGTATACACCATTCTCTTCACATAAATATTGAACAAATAGTTCCTAATTTGGTGAAGGGCAATCGTCCCGCTCACATAGTTCAAAACACAGTCAAACATGCAATGATTTTTTAAATATTGATGTTTAAAATATACTTTTAAAAATAGACATACATTTTTCCGTCTCTGTAGTCCGTAGAGAAGAGCTTAAAAATTGTTGTTGCTGTTGAAGTTGAAAGGCATGAGCTGAAACAACATGTTATTTCATTGTTACCTTCCACGCACAACGTATTTTTGAATTGGAAGGTTTTGAGAGCTTATTTTTTTAGTTTAATGTCCGATACATATTGAAGGCAATAATATCAAAGTCTTAGATGTTTGTAATATTACGTCAAATTTAAAACCAGCACAATATAAAAAAGACAGTTTCTTTGGTTATTTAACAAAAAAAAATGTTGTAATCTTTAGAAGCAAAATCTCAATAAAAAGAATTTTTTTGTATATTTTGATTTGATTTTTATGAAAGCAATTGGCTAGGCAAAAATCCAAAATTTAAATTGAAAATAGTAGGTTTCATTTGATGATTGTTAGGCTATAATAGTAGAAATTAAAAATTTACAAGAAAAATTGAGAATCAAAACAGACGAACTTTATTCCGAAATGATAATATTAAATGAAATATTTGCAAAAGTGATAGATTGCGGTGATTTTGCAGATGAAATTATAGGCCAAAAATGGCAGCATATTTGAAAGAACATCAAAAATAACTTACCAAGTATATTTAAGATAATTTCTTTCCTGCTCTCTGTTCCCGCCATTTCAGCATGTACAGAAAGAATATTCTCAGTTATGAGTTTGAAGTAGCGAGAAGAACGCAGTATAGCGAATATCTCATTAATAAAAAACGAGCGTTTAATTTATATTAATTAAAAAATTCATTGCGAGAAAGTACATGACACTTTCATTTTCGACAAAAATTTGTTAAAAAGTGCAACAAGTGCAAAAAATATAATTTTTATAAATTAGTAACAAATATACCTTTGAATTTTTTATTTTCCTCAATATCCTTCCCTTTTGTGAAGTGTACTGTATATTTTAAAAGGTTATTTTGAAAAATACTATATTTCGCCGAAGAAATGTTACCAACCCTAGTCGTTAGGTCCGTTATTTACATAGCCACGTATCACTATCAGCATTTAATTTATATTAATGAATTATAATCGATATTGTCAGTACCACAAGTAAAATTCAATTTAAAAATGAGGAATTTTAAAAATGAAGCCATGTATCCGTAACCTTTGGCCACAAAGAGTAGTGACAGCTTGTGAAAAAGTATAGAGGACTCAAAAGTTCACCAAGTGACATTAGATTAAATACAATAATGCTACGGTAGTGCTGCTTGCACGACTTGACAGCACAACTTGCCCTTATATAAATCAATTTAATTTGAACCATGACGTGCCTCTAGATACATCAATTTAACTGTCAATTATGACTTATGTAAAAGTTCGTAAACGTTAGATGCACATTGATTGTAGCAGTTTGATGTATAAATAAAATAAAAGAAAAAGTGATAAGGAAGAAAGCCACCTGATTTAATATTTAACTTTAAAATTGTTATAAAACAGTACCTTAAAATGGTCATTTATATAATTTAAAAAGATTTCATAATTTTTTTTTATATTCTTGTGAAATATATAGTAGAGAGATAAAAAATTATTACATAGTTAAATTACATGTTCTTTGAATTAACTATGATAAAAGAAAATAGATGTTACCAGTATTTCCTTTTAGAAAAAACCTTTTTTTTAATTTCATAAAATAATGTTTCAACTAATTTGTACCCTGAAAACAATAATACTTTCTTCCACTTTGCAAAATTGCTACACCACAAAGCGACTGCATTACAAAATGATTTACTGCAAAACAACAATGCAATTAGCTTACGTTGATACAGTACCTGCCTTGCCTATAAAAATGTGATTTACATCCGCGGCGGGATTGCCGCAGTCTCGTTTGCTCTTAATACATGTATGTTGCTAATCCACGTGAACGCTCGACATACGTTACATGTAGATACGCTATACGAATATACGTTACATGCCGATACGCTAGCAGCTGAACCAGTTATCGTTTTGTTCAGTGAAACATGGCAGTAAGACAGTTTATGGCTATTTTTCTAATAACATATTATAAATTACCTTAATATTACCAAGAATACTGTAATAATTCTCTAATAAACATGTAAAATTGATAAATACTGTGTACTGGATATTAAAAAAAACATTGAATAAATATGATACATTATCTTCTCATTGAAACAAATTATGATTATTAAGCATTGGTTTCCGTTATCGAAAGATCTATGAGTTATAAAAAATCCCCTATAAATACTATAAATACTCGGACCAAAAATTATTTTCTAAAGAAATTTCAATTACCGTAAAGCAATATATGTGTCCTAAAATTATTTTGAGAAAAATTTCCAATTTTATGAAGGTGTCAGTAGGAAATTTAAAAGAAAAATGTTTCTTATTTGTGCACGTAAAGTGGTAAGCAAAATTTTTTTTCTTCGCTAATTTTATTTTCCATTTTTAATTTTTAAGCCCAGTTTGTGAAATATTAGGCTGCGAATTATTCTCTTTCATATTTTATTCATGGATTTCAAAAAACTGGAAAAATAGTTGCATACTTCGATTGTAACTTTTAAATAAAATTATTTCAGTTAACTTTTATCTACAATTTTAAGAGACACACACAGCTATGGAATACTTTGTGCCTATCCCTACGCGCACTTGTATGATTTTTTCTTACATTAGTTTCATGGTTCATTTTTTTTGTTTCTTTATATTAATAAATTCATAATTAGCTATAAGTACTGATCACGACCGAAACGTTAAATCCAGTAATAAATCAATTACTGTTACAGGCGATCGGTTTTTTTTCAAAAACATTGTGACATTCGGAACATTTGCAAATTAAACTAACACTCTAAATGAATTCTCTTTTCCAGTTTTATTCCGTAAATATATATGATGTTGGGAAGAGTGTATCTCATAAACTTCTAATAAAATAGTTATTCGTAAGATGAAGTGAAGATAATTCACTACATTAATTTAGTGAACTATGAATTACGCGAACTTATTTTTGTAAAAATTTTAACTGGAGTTTATTTTCTTAGTAAAACAACGACAATTTTTCATCTCAAAATAATCTATTCGAAAATCTCTTTGAAGTTCCAAAAATGTCGGTACAAGGGCATATTAAAATATAGCAATAAAACTACAAATATATTTCTCGCTCTGTATGGAAAATGAAACATTTGGTAATTGTAATGAAAAAATATGAATAATATTAGATATTTTAAAGAAGGTATTTAATAAACATTTGCGTATTTAATGAGGGTTAGGATGGAAGACAAAGTAAATAATAACATTAATGAAAGTCAAAGAAAATATTATCTTTTAAAATTTAACGAATTTTATGTTGCATAAATAACTAAAATTATTAAAACATTATTTGCAGTCAGTGACTTACGATTACTGTAAAGCGTCTTAATTAATGCCATGTCGTATTACACAAACTGTACTTTTGGTCTAATATAATATTCAAAAATCCAACTTCATCACACAAAAGTAGTCGTATAGGTATATAAGTTTATTTGATTTTGTTTATTCTCCTGCCGATTGTATTTTAACACCAAATTATAAATATCATACTTTTGGAAATAGAAATCATCAGTTAATTTTCATTCCTAACTAAATTAAACTACGTGCTGTAGTATTATTTCTACTTTATTTAAATTCTTAACCACGACCTAGGTTTCGTTGTATGACAACATCTTCAGGTGGGCGATTTGTGATGATCAACCTTTATAAATTCCCACCTGAAGATGTTGCCATACAACGAAACCTAGGTCGTGGCTAAGAATTTCAATAAAGTAGAAATAAAACTACATCGCGTTTCATTCAGTTAGGAATAAAAATTAAGTGATAATGAATTTCGACAAAATTAAAGCCAAATATATTTACTATAGGAAATACATTACCTTAAGTAATTCTAATCTAACAGATAAAGAACAGTTTGAATCACTAGGCATGGTCACGTCAAATATTGCTTCAGATCCTCAATTGCTGAAACTATTAAAGGAAAGAGCAAATAAATGTCTCGTTTCAGATACTTCCGACTACAGTTTAATAAACTTTCGAGGTGGAATTGGAAACTAAGAAGACAATATTCCATCGTTCTCTTAAGAAACAATAGATAAAGAAACTAGGTGGCACCTATGTACTCCGACGAGGCGCCATATATTTTATACCCCTAGCTAAAGATAACGTCGATTGTACTACAGTAAGAAAGAATGAAGTTCAATGATTAGTAAGTATAGGATCATGATTTTAATTTTATAATTATCACAAATTATAGTATGGAAAATATTTTTCTAACTTGGGAGGAATTCTCGCATTATTTTGATAATTGGTACGCTCACGTTTCCATTTCCAGAATCACTAAACTATAAGGTAAAAAGGCTAAAAACTAAAGCAAAATACTAAATAGAATTACGGAACTGTGACTTAGATGCTGGGTATTCCGGGTACTTAGTTTGAACTTTTAACGGCACATAATACTTAAATAAAAATATCACAAAATTTATATTAATTTACACTATGTTAACATATTGTTTAGTTTATGTTTCAGAATATTAAGAAATTTTTGATAGAATATAGTTCTTGAATTGACTAATGTAAATTTGTCAAAATATTTTTGCATTAAACTACTCAATAACGTCGTTATTTTGTTATTTTCAGATTTTTGACATACGTGGTTAGAAAGTTGCCAGAGTCAGAAAGTTCACATTTATTTGTTTTTTATAGTCTCGTATCTCAAAAAGTTTTGGAGATCCACATCTCTCTAAGAAAAGGCCATACATCATACTGGGCATTTCCTATTCTATTTCCAAATACTTCTTCATAGGTACACAGACGAGTGCTATATTTCACTTGGTGCGTATTCAGTAAATCTCTAGCAATAGCAATACTATTTATAATAGGAAACGATATTTTAGCATCAAAATTCTAAATAAATATTTTCATTATTTTAATCCTTTCATTGCGCTTCTTATTCGCTCAATATTTAAAGTCTCAACATTTAAGCAGGCAGGCACAGGTTTAAGACTAAGGCGTCGGAATCTAGAGTTCAATGGCACAATCTTTGCTTAAGACCTACAATACTATTTTATAAATAGCACATCCAGGATTTGAATAGGTAGTACTTTGGCAGCTTAAAGCCGAGCAGTAGGAATCTGAAGTTTAGTGACTAAGTCTGTATTTAAGACCTGTAATACTAATTTAAAACCAGCATATCACAAAGTCTCTCGGTTTGAGCATAGAGTGCCTCTACAGCATTAGGATTTATGTATATATACTATTGTATTATTATGGATATTGAATACGTGTGCAAAGTTTCATAAGAATCGATTTAGACTTGAATCTACAACAACATACTGAACGCACCATGTGGAAAGTACTTCGTTACTTCCTTGCTACGTCTAGACAAATCAAATGAGTTTTGCAACATGTGGTCTGGCATTATCATGTATAAAATAAACTCGATCCTGTTGACTATTCAATTTGTTAGCCAATCGGTCCAATTGTTCACAGTAAATATCATTAATTGTAGATCCCTCTGGATGCAATTTCCAATGAATAATGTCCTTTACATTCCACCAGTAGCTGAACATCACCTTTTTGGCACTTATTTCTGATTTTGATACGGAAAGTCCTGTTTCTGTGATGCTCATCGCCAGTTACTAACTGATTCAGCTAGTCGAAATTACGTTTCAATGTCAATAACTGTTGACAAGCATCAAATCTGCACTAAAGGTGATATGATGAACACTCGTGGAGTATCCATACACCGTATTTTGAAACTTTGCTACCACGACGGCAATGTAGCTCATCTGCCAATTGACAAGTGGTCAGTCAATTGGACGTCGTAATCGTTGAAAGTCTAATTTAACAGGATGTCCGGTACGGGGTTCGTCCTCAAGATCCCTCATTCCTGATCTTTCTGAACCAAATTTTTGTCGTCGCATAAGACACCGTGGGCTTGCCCATCGCGTGATATATCTTATTTGCGGCAGTCTTTGCATCGTGACCCAAACAAAATTCGAAAATTAATAGAATCCATATTTGATATCGATTTAAATCTTTTATAATTCTTTTGTTATCTTTTATAATTCACTTAAAGTTTCGGCGTTGACTGTTGTAAATTGACTGCACTTTGGCCTATTTGTACCCTTCAGTAAAAACTTATAAAAGTTTCGAGAATATTTCTAGAAAAGTCCCGAAATTGTGGCTAAAAACTTATTAGCCAACCTAGTATAAAACTAAATTGTTTTATGATTAATATTTACTTAATTTAAACATTTGCTCGAAAAACTATCAATGCAACAAGTCCGCAATAAACTATAATATTTCGTAGGAAGATATTTACATCAAAACTTTTTTCTACTCCATTTTTTAATATTAATTCAAAATCACTTCAGATATTATTATATATATTAACTATAGATATTATTATACTGTAGATATTATTATTAATTAAAGGTTTAGATAAAGCCACTGCGTTGAAAGTTCTAATAGTTAAAATATAAAATAAAACAAAATAGTGAAACGAGCCATATAAATAATAATCTTAAATACATAATTAGTGAGATCAAAATATTTTCGAGAAAGTAACAATATTCAACGGATAGGTATAATAGTCACTATAATTACATAGTGAAAAGTAATATGAATATTTGTTAACAGTTTAATACATATACTATGCACCTTAAACTTTAATATGTGGCTAAGTGTGTACCGACCCTTATAGTGCGAGCTATATTGAGCGAGGAACAAGTTTATATTATAATCAAACCTGTCTTTAATCCTGCTCAATACAAATTTCATCATCACTCATAAGGAATGATTGCTCGGTATATATTTTAAACTTAGTATATATTTAAAACTTGGCATTTTAATATTAATGAAATATTACATAATTTTTTAAAAACAATTTCACTTTTCATATTGTAAATTCACTTTTCTCTCCAAAACTTTGGTTCTAATTTTCGACAGAAATGTGTCCAAAAGTTTTCTAAAAGACTTTTATCTGTCTATATAATATAATTGTGTGTAAATGAAACTCACACTACAAATGAGATATAACGTATATTTCCCGATATTTACTATGAAGTTTAATAGAATTTGGAAATCATTATTGTTATTACCCTGAATATAGGGAACATCAAATTTTCTTTTAGAAAAATAAATTTCATATCCGAAATACAAACTCATATCAGAAAGAAATCAACTCCCATTCAGACGTAGAATCCCGACCCGAATAAGCATTTCTGCCATCCCCAATATAATATCATTAGCAAAAAATAACTCAAACCCAAATACATTCCTCCGAAACGAAAGAAATAATAATACTACCGATATCCTATTACACTTAGACTAATCTGATTATACAATCGCGAACAGTATATTCCTTATTGCTAATACTAAATAAATATCCCTACTAACCGACCTCGAAAATCTTTTGGTAAATATACAAAATGCATAATCTAAGTTGAAAACCAATCATATCAGCATTGGAAACCCTATTTTGTAAATCCTTAATTCAGATATTCCACTAAACTTATTGAATTATCAATTACAATGAAAATGAACCACCGTAACATATACAATATAGTGCAGCAAATCCGACAACGATATTACAGGCCAAACATTTAAAAAAATAAAGCCGAATACATAAATGATTTCGAAACATATACACTAATAAACAGACTAATTCGTAATTTGTATCTGTATATAATAAACTTTTTCAAGAGCTACATTTAGGCTCTTTTACTCACCAAACCGAAAATTGTTGACAAAAATAGGTACATTTGCAAAATACATCCAAGTTTATCGCCTAGAAAACTTGACTGCGATTAGCATTGTAAATGTCTTCCAATAATCTCAAAATGGCCTACCTTTCCGTATAAAAGCCTATCAAAATATAAGGAATTTGCAAAACTTCGTAAAATAAACATAAATTTTATTTGCGTTAAAAATCCACAGTCGAATGAGCGATTGAACGTTTCCCTTCCACCATTTTAGAAAATGTAAAAATCCTGCTGCAAAATAAATATAATGTCCCTACCATAGACTTTGTGTTGTATACAATCCTGGGCTATAACATTTCATTTCATTCCGCAAAAGGAAAAAAAAACTAATTGAGCTGATAAACGGTCATCTCAAAAATAGAGACCCCTTTCAATTTAGACATGCAAACGCTTGCTTATAATTATATAGAAAAACTTAAAATCTAAAGATTTTAGGTTTTTCACAATTATGTACGTAAATATAAACGATAGTTTGATAAAAATCAAATAGACATAATTTCTAAATATAATGAAAACAAAGTACCAACAAATTGCAAAGCGGAGATCTTACTCTTTCTAAGAATTAATTAGAAACAAGACAAAAAATATAACCTAAGTATATGACGGGAAAATATAGAATTAGGAATAAAAATATTAGACGGAAAAAGGCATAAAATTAATAAAAGAAACCTAAGAAAAGCGCCTAAAGAAACGAAAAACCTTTTTTAAAACCCTAATAACCTAATAACGACATATCAACTAACACCCTTAATTAACAAACCTAGCATACTACCCTTTATGTTAGGTATATTAAAAATTAAAAACTTTTATTACATAATATTAAACTTTTTTTAACTTGAAAGAAATATGACATACCCTACTAGATAACCAAATTTCGATCTCGCTACATGATTTTAAATATGTCCAATATAGCTTATCTATTAACAAATATAGCAAATATATTTTGTTTAATTAAACACAAATGTAATTTAATTAGAAAAGATTGATTTAAGATAGAACTTCTAAATGATTTTGGACAACGATGTCCGTGGCAATCTGAATCAATAAATATCCGTGGCAATCTGAATCAATAATTCAACTTAGCAATAAACAACTTACAAAATACTCAAGAGGAAGAACACATATATAAATAAAGGTATAAACTATAAGAAATCAATGTTGATAAATTTCAACTTCACCATTCAGTGTATAACGAATAACCAAAATGCAATCACTTCTAAATTAATTAATTAATAAGTCAGATTCTGTAAGAATTAACAAACTTTTTCACCTAACAAAGATTCACATAAAAATTATTTTGGAATCATCGAACAATATCGAAAATTCCAATGATTTCTCTCATTTTTACATTACGAGCCATAGCCTATTATTACCTGATGACATTTTACACATGATTAGAATTCTTACATACCCCTGAACGTAATCACTAACGACCAAAGAGACGTAAGAAACTTTGAGGATATTATTGAATCAAGTTCCTATTATATAAATATTTTTTTGAGATCCTCTGAGTTCTGGGATATAGCAGTATCACTTTGATTTATAAGACCATTATCATCACAATCAATCATTACCTGTGCCAAGAGAGCCCAATAACATTTGTACTTTCTCAGCATCAGCTCCCAAATTAAGCAACCGGTACCCTACGGTCCTGACGATTTTCTTAGTTTCAGTTAGTTTTAGTTTATTTAATTCAGTCACTGAATTGTGTAGCCGGTGACCCGGTAAGACTGCGTTTCCATCAGTGTCAGTAACAGCATGCATTTCCATCAGGATTAGTAACTGAAAATGCCACGTAAAATGTCACGTAAAATTTCGCGCGCGGTTGTAAAAAGTACAGAAACAATGAAACTGTTATAAAAAGATGGACAGACGGATATGACAAAGATAATTTTAAATTAAGGTGTACTATGGAAATCTGAAAAGGCATTATGTGGCATTGTGTTAAAGGTACATGACTATTGAGATTAAAATTCTTCTCGGAAAAGTAAAATTTTTCTAAATAAAATCCCATCTTTATTTTTCATCTTTTTAATTAAAATGACTAAATGTAATGAAGGCCGTTACAAGTCGGGACGGGTTTATAGGTAAGTTTTCCTGTCTAACTTTCTTTTGCCATTTAATTTACATATTTTCACATTTCAATATCATATAAATGAAATTTAGGTGAAAGAACTGCACCGCCCATTGGGGAAAAACTTCTGACACAAGTTGTAAATGGCGGACGACCGAGCTTTAAGAGACGTTCCCTAACGAAGCGGTAAATTCTTCAATATGCTGCAGTTTTACAAAGTTCTTAATGCGCTTCGTTGTATTAATTTGAAGAGTTGTTAAAAATTCCATTATATATGCTTTCTGAAATAATTCCATTTTAATTTCTCTTTTAATATTTCCATAAAGAAGGTTTTTCCGCTCCGAATGTTTAATTGGCCTATTAATTTTTCTTTCTTTCATTATTCAAAATTTCTCGAACTTCATCTATAATTCAGGCTGGAAAAATATATTCCTCATTACATCATTTGTGGAAGTCGACAACTTTAAATATAGAAGCCTGTAATGAGATTTGTGATTTGTCGGAATTTGAAAAATACTTAGTCACTGTTGGTCTTATTTGTGTTTACATATTTACAGTTAACATATTTTGAAGTTAAAATTATCGTGTTCGTGGCCTTTGTTAAATTTTAAATTGAATTAAAATAACATATATCAATCATAAATCAGTAAAATTATAGGTGGCCACAGATTTGTTAGGCACAAGAAGACATTGATGCGCCACGGGCTCTGTTTGCCCCAAACGGCGCTTAAGGGAAACGATAAACGATTGACCTACTTCTGGGGAGCTCCGCGCATCGCTTTATGTACACCGGCCCCGCTTTACCTGCATTTCAATTTTAGGGAAAATGTTCAGTCAGTCAATGACATCTTCTTTATGAGGTACCTTCTTTTACCGTTTGGATATGAAATATGAAGCTTTATCTAGCACATGAGTTCTGATGATTTTTAATTGAATAGTTTGTGTATGCATTTTAATCGATACTGTACTTTTTTTGGATAGTAAAGGTTTTTCAAAGTTTTCCGAAATTGGAAGTATTGTGGGAGCACGTGCTTATCTTCTCAAGAACGTATGTTGGGTTGGTTGACAGGATTCAGCTATTAAATAGGACGAGGTTGTTGGGGAGTTTTATGATCAAATAGCGTGTCTTTTTCAATGGCTGCCAAGGCTCTTTAGCATACTATAAATTCAACATTTGGAATAAATTCACTTCTCATCACCCTATGTCCAGGGTTTACTCATATTAATGTCGTTCGTCCTATTAAAAGTGTTAAGTTTATATTTAAGATGCGGAATTATGTAATTCATTAGATGACTATGTTAGCTATGCACCGTTCACATTCACTCTTGAATGTCGTCCAAGAGAATTCCTCTTAAATTCATTAGTGCCATTATTCATCCGCTCATACCCCGTTTTCTTTGCGCTCTCCCCGTTTTATTTTTCCTGCGATGAATTTAATTTTAACCATATATTGTTTCTTATGATCATTAATCAAGAAACTATTGTCAATTACACAGTGACTATAATTTGTTGTAGACTACCTCAGGCACATTTGTTTAAAGTCATTTGTACCGGTCGACTGAAAGAGCTTATGCTTGCAGTAATAAATACGCAATATGTATAAATGTGCTGCATTAAAAATAGCCTTAAACAATTTACGAAAGCTATTTGGGATTTCACCTGCTCGGCAAATCTTTTCATGGTCAACATAATTTCTATAAAAGGATGATAAAAAAAATGTACGCAAAATAAGCAGAACGCAAGGGCATTTTAAAATAATCAAAAAACAATTTAAACCAAGTATGATTTTTACCGCTATACCAAGAAATACTAAATAACTGGCTTATATTCGGATGGGGGGAGGAAGCATTAGATTATGAAAAATATTATCTTAGATCTGATTATTTATAGGGGAAACAGGGTATGTCATATGCAAGACAACTCGATAGTCAACGTAATGAATTTTGGGGTCAAATAAATTTATAGATAGTAATATATGTTAAAAATAAGAGCTAATCATAGTAATGTAAAATTAATTGTTCCTTTTATTATATATTTGTTCATTATACTGATGCATGTGCCTTGAAAACAATAAGATATATTCCACATCTTATCTCTTTGTACTATATTGCCGCTGGGACCAAAAGTCAGTCGAGGAATTAATTTGTTTGCATCGAAATTAACCTGCGGTAACTTTGCGACCATAATATTATTGCAGCGATCTAGGTCAAATAATTTCCTCAATTCAAAGGTTTATTTAGATTATGTGTTGTTACCATCGATGATGAGTCACTCGAAGTTTTGCTAAAGCACATTTGTAGATGTAAAAATATGATTTACATGTGGTCTATTTACTGTAATATTTGATTGAATTCAAGAGTAAACGTAAAACAATGTCATTGTAATACGATCATTGAAATATAATTAAAAAATTATTTTGTGTCTAAGTAATAAAATAATAGGTAGGTTTAGGAAATTTTAGAATATTATCATTTCGTGACAGAATATTATCATTTCATCAATTTGCTATTTTCTTTATAGCGATGTCGGTTATAACGGAAATAACTTGCCTTCTTTATTTACGTTGAGAGAAGGCTACGATAGAAAACTATTGACAGGTTCTCGCTGCTTAAAATCTGTATTATTAATATGTATTATTATTACATTGTATTATATCTCGATAACACTAAATCCTAATTTCTCAAAGTGGACCCTATTACCTTTCTGGGGCTATCACTGTTACCTTTTGAGGGGAAGACCCTATTATATTTTGATGGGGACTGTGGCAAAAATGACTTGTCTCTGCCCAATATACACAATGAAATCATATAAAAACTTGGAATTCTTTACCGAATAGAGTAGTCTATGTGAAAATGATTTCTAACTTAACACACATAAATATTGAAATCACAAACAATCTTAAAAATATTTAGCGGGCAATACAATTTTTCTTACACTTTCATAAATTTTTAAATGGAAGTAAGGATTCGGTCCTATTTGAGAAAAGTGCCACAATTGAGTTTTACATTTTTGACCTCCATCTGACGAAATTTAGTTTCATTTTGCACCTCTATTTAACATGGCAATAAGGGTTTTTAACCTGGACTCCTATTGACGTAAAATTTACGTTACAAATTCTGCAATAATATATATTTCTTCTAAGGTTACCTGTATGAAGTAAGTAAAAGATTCTGAAAAATATTATTATGTTGTCCTTGAGTCATTTTTCAATTTGTGTATATATTTATATATATATATATATATATATATATATATATATATATATATATATATATATATATATATAATTGTAGATTTAGCATATATTGCGTAAATATTTACGAAAACGTGATTAAGGAAAGTGAAAGTAATACGAGTAAAACTTCTAGTTTGAGCCATCGAAATACGAACCCCCTTCTAACGGAGAAACCTGAGAGATCTTCATGATGGGTAGCAAAAATGACAGTTTTATAATTTCGCTTTACGAAATGAAAATAATTAGAAATTTAAATAGTTCTTGTGTCAGTTTTTCTCTTATTCACTTAAACTGACTAACAGTGAAACAGCGAGCAGACGATGCCCTCGTGGTCTCCATATAAATTATTATCGACGACGTCTCCGGTAAGCACGCTAGTGTGGCGATGAGACGATCGTACTGTCATGGTTTCAGCACATTTATAGTAATTAAATGTCAAGGTTAAGAAAAGTAATACTACGATAGCTGTAAATAAATATGTTTCTTGTTTACATACCTATGTCAGACAATTTTTAAGAATGAGTTTATTTTGGTAATTATTTTCATAAAATATACATGCACATATATCTACACCTGTTTTGTGATTTTTGATAGTTTCTGACTTATATTTTTTAAGTTTTTTTATTTGAACTCATGGATTGAAGACCAATCGTTTCTTTGTGACATAAATAATTGTGACAAAAACTTATTTTTTATCAATTAGTGGACTAAGTATCCTATTCGGGTTAAAAATATTTTCTTGAATATGTCTTACCATGGCGCCATAACTAAATGTTCGAGACATAACATAAAACTAAATGTTCGAGAGAGAGGTGTTTCTTCCTTTTTCCGAATCTACTTCAAAAATTCTTTTATTTAACAAAATTTCATTTTTCTGGACAAGAAACTTAAGTTTGTTAGCTTTAATCCTAAAAACCTAAAGTGGAAACTAAAATCGTCATATTTTTCGCGGAGGAGTGATTTGTCATGGTTTTTTTACCAAGAGACTAGGACCATATATTACTAATATGGGTACGCGATATGGAACACCTCGGAAACAGTAAGACTGTGCTAGGTATATGAAGAAAAGGAAGGTGGATTTCCAGAGCGGTTCCCTGACCACCGTATGATCTTAAGAATTCATAACGAACGAGGCCCATCGACAAGCGTCATGGTAGTAGAAAGTTCAACGGGAGAGGGTTATCACTAATGTCATCTTATTAAAGTTCAATAATTGGAAGCATAAAATTATGACGGAAGAGTATTATTTTGTCAGAAAATGTTGAGAAGCCAAGAGGAACATGAAAACGTTTTTAATGTAATATGATGGATCCCATTTCCAAGAATAATATTTGATTTGAGTTACGAAACGGGCAGCTAATTGAAATCTTTTGAATCTCAGATTGTTTGTCCTATGTTCAATTAGTGCAACTGCGCATCCTTTTACCATAACTAGAATGTAAGAAACTATTCAGGAGTAAACGTAAGATTCCCCGTGAAATGTCGGGTCTTCGCGCACTCATAGCTTACCCAATGTGATTTTTTTAATTAAATCTAATTGATTATTCCATGAGGGGAAACAAAAAAGATATGTACTCAAAACAATTCGCAATTAGGAAGAACTGAGAAGAAATCTGAGGAACAGCAGAGAAATAATTAAAAACAGTAAAACGTTATTAAGTTGTTTAAATGAAAAATTTTCCGGTAATGCCGTTATTGTATTTACGAAGACGACCATAGTTTTGAAAAAAAATATGTATTTTCTTAAATCAAATACATTTCTCATAATTTTTATTTACTTGAAATTATTTCCTTAATTACACACAAAAACCCAATTCCACTTTACTTTGGGTCCAGTTTTAATGTGAACCGCAGACGTAGAAATGTATTTTTTTTTCCATTACTCATAATTACCCATCGCACTTTAATATGACAGTTGCATACGATTATAGTGCTCCGTTACTCTTAAAGTAAAAGCAAATATGTAAGTTTATGTGTCTTCCCTCAATCGGTTTGTAGAGGTCATATTCATTCAGCATTATCGGTCAAAAGTATTGTCAGTATGAAGACCACGTTTATAATATTTTAAACATAAACCAGAAGATGTTTTATTCACGTCTAACTTAGAAATTTAAATTTTCGCCGCAATAAGTAGTGTTCGTAAAAAGTGGACACAAATATGGTGCTTTACTATACTTTGAGTTTAGCAATGAACCGGCGAAATGTAAGATCACAAATGGCGACTGTTTGATATTGCCAGGAGTATTGCCACTTTAATCTTGAAAAAGTATAGATTTAATAACAATACATTTATTTGAAAAATTACAGCAAATATTGATGCAAAGGTGTGTCTGTATGTGTCATTAAAAGTCACTCGAATTATGGCGGCGTATTAACAACAAATTGACCACATAAACATCTAAATAGTGTCTTTGGCTAGTCCCATTACCATTTATATTAAATTTTGTTTTTAATGGAAATATTCTTTTCTCAGCAGCGGGGTTATTTTAACGTAAGAGAATAAGAATGTCGAAATATGGGTTTCGCCCATACCATAATATTTTGGCAACAAAGTTATTGAATTTTCCATTTTTGTTTATCACGTATCCTAAGAAATATGATGTTTTCAAATATGTTAATTAACTTTCCCAATATAGGTTCCTTAAAAACGAAAAGAATTCATGTTTTTGTGTTTGTAAATGAAAATGGCTTATATATGGAGAGACTATTTCCTTGTCTATTGATAGCTGTGTAATATTTCTTTATTTCTCCGTAACTGTTAATAAATTTAACTTTTATTAAATTTTTACCTACTATTATTAAAGCCTTTTCACGGCAAAAAACAAGATTATCCTTACCAAGCGTTATTTTCACTATACTTCGTTTTCATCATAGAGTTGAATCTCAGATGTTCGTATAATGCTCGTAATGTGAGATGGAAGAAGGGTAATATGAAAGTGTTGGCGAGCGTGTAAAGGACGCCATGTAAGCTGAAGACGGAGTAAATACTGGCGGAGTCAGCGTCGCGCAACGAGCAGCCGCCTACAATTGGGTCACATATTACATATTTTATGGGAACCTCGGCTTAGTTCTCCTTGCACGTCTACACCTTGCTGAAACTACAAATTACCTATCCACTTAGTTGGCGCTTAGGGCGAGATCGTGTTCTCTCGCAAGACTGTACGCTTCGTGCTGTGCTACATCAAAACGTTGCTCTTACTCGTTGTTTATGTTGTAAAAGTTAATATCGCTAAGTAATAACAGCAATATAGAATCCAGCAAAAGCGTGTGGTACATACAATATCTTCAAATATTTTTGCTTTACTTTTAGTAATTTCGTCTAGAATCGTTGTGCTCTAATGAAATAAAAATTATAAGAATCGTTTGACGGAAAGCGGTTTGAAAATCCTCCAGAAGAACCAAATACATAATTGACGGTAAATAATTTTTCATTTAAGTGTAACGTTTATAGTAAATAATTTGGAATAATAAACTGCTTCTAGAATTTTTCTGTTGTTTTCGTATTTCTGCATACAGCATATCTATATATTATATTCGTGCCGGTAAGACCGAAACAGTGTGAAAAGGCTGGTTGTGACAACGCTTTCCGTCTGTCTGTCAGAAGTCTCTCGCTCGCAAAGAAAATGAAGTACTGGTCTCAAGCTTACACATAATCCATGGGTCCGAAATCAAAAGTCACATTTAAAATTATGTATACCATTTCCCAAAAAAATATACATAAACCGTGAGCCATGAATGAAATCAAGTCTTTAAGTAAAGTGCAAAGGTATTTTTAGAATTGATCGATTTTAGTTCTTTTAAAGGTTCAGTCTCAGAAACGGCCATAATTGAGATGTAATTTATCCTCAATATTATACATATAGTGTATTTAAACGATGCATACTAAAATTTATTTACCTAAATGATACAGTATTAATTTGTATCCTTAAATGCTGAAAATGTTGTATGTTTCTTCCACAAAAATAGCCTAGAGCGAGGTTTGCTCGACTCGTACTCAGCTAGTTTTTATCTAGTGATTATATCAAATAAGACATAGGGGGGTATCCTGCAGTATTTGTCTGTTAGCAGTATTAACTACTTTAATAAAATCTCTATACGCATTTCATTGCTTAAACATTAATTTCAAGTGTTTGTGTGCACTTTTTTATTCAGTGCGGTATTTTGCAGTGTTATTTATGCATGCAGATAGATGCCCGGTAATGAGACAAAGAAGAAGACTAGAGTGATTTAGGAATTAGAAAATACGCACAACGTCAGCAGTAAGCAAACGAGGACATGAGTGCGTGAAAAGTAGCAGAGCGTTATCTGGTACCAAGAACTACATTAAATGAGAGAAGTAATAGCGGAAAGTACAAAATATATATTCATGAAGCTCGTGCCAACATTTCAGGGTTTTCTAAAGATTCTGTCTGCGATCGTCGTATTATTTACTCTTTGAAACCTCTGATGGCCCATATTGATGGACACTTTTTAGTTTGCTGATTTTTTAAAATTATAAAATTGTTATGAAATATGCAATCTTACTGTAATTTAGTTAATATTAATTTGAAGTACGAAATGCTATTGTATGTTTCAAGCAGCAATTTTATGATTAGTTGTGAAATTTCATTTTAATTTCAATATATCAAGGAGACAGTACTTCAGGATCCTTCACTGCGTCTGTGAAATAAAAGTCATATAACTTAGATAGTTACATTTAATTATTAGAACATATTTATTTATAACTTAATATACAATGTATATATATTATAATTTAATGTTATCCAATTTTATTATTGTCCAATGCATATTTATAGTGTAAGTATATATATTGATTAGATAAGTAAAGTAGATTTAATTGTCACGATATTTAGTAAAAATATCTGATTTTAAGCTGCAGAAGTCTTTGTAGATTTAATTTATATTTTATTAAAATTGTGAAAGAAGAAGCATTAAACATTAACATGGATAAAATCTGGTATCAATAATATGTAAGGAATGGGAACAAAAATACCGGGTGTGAATAAAGATTCAAGAGACAGAAAAAGAATTTTAAATTGCCTTGGTTCATTTAATATTTCAAACTCACTGAGAATGGAGCTATATGTATAATGGCAATACAGCGACCGCATGTCGTTTGGACTTCGGATTTTGTGGGATCCCGTGCGCTTCATCATCGGAGGCTGTTGCTATAATGTTTTATAATTTTAATGAATAAATAGACGTAAAGTTGACCTATTATATTGTTTCTTTTTATAAAATTTATTCATTTTAAATATTGGTGGAAATTTTTTCATAACCAAGATATATTTTACTGCTCTGTGAAAAAAACTGTACAGTTGACGTTGTAATGCCTTATGGCTAATAAGGTCCAGTTAAATTGAACTTGACTCTCATTATACTCCCAAAATGCTTGAGAGTTTTAATTTTTATTGTATTTGAATTCATAACTCAAACATTTTATAAAGCAACAAATACAAAGGGAAGGTTTAAGGAAATTTTCATTTGCAACACAGAACATTTCAAATGGGCAATCTGATATTCCTATATATTATTTTGTTTACAATGTAACTTAAATAAAGTAAATAAATTACTTTTAATATCTAATTGAATTTAGTGTTGACTGATAACTAGATAGATACCGGAATAATCCCTTCGATTATACCAGTGACTGAATTTTTATTAAAAACATAATTGTCTATGGTCAAAATAATATACATCATATAAACTAATAACACGTACCTACCTGCTATATTAATGCAATATATTATATTCATAAAGCATAAGGTTATAACATTTTTAGGTATCTGTCTTTTCTGTGCGTAGTTTCACATATTTCAATAGTAATAAAATCGAAATAATAAAGTTCGTTACAATTTAAATGAAATCTTTGGAATATAAAGGAAATACGAATAGGCAGACTATAAGATATCGAGTTACACAAATATGATAAAATTATCAGTGGCAAACTAAGAACGTGAAAAAATCTCCTTTCGCACATAGATCAAATGTAGGGTCAAATGACAAAAATTATTGCCCAGAAACAAAAAAGAATCAAATTAGATGTTATTACGTGGGGGTCACTACCCTACACCTCAACCCTATGGTTACTACCCTATCTCAGAGCATAAAAAACGAGTTATTTGAAAAAGACAACCTGATGGATTGTGCCATTTCCTTAAGGTGGGGCAGATGAATAGTACACATGTTTTGTTAAAGTGACTTAAGTAGTATAACGTACATTACACAGATTATCAAGTGGCAACAAAAGTATCAACACAAATGATAACATCAGGAGAAAGTCCAAGTTTTTAGGTCTTTAGGGTCTTTGTTTTTCTAAATTATTATTGTGTTAATATTTATGATTCATTTTGTGCTAAAATTAGTTTATTTTGTTAAATAAAGTATTAAAAATAATCGGATTACCAATTCATTTGGTTATTGTACTGTATGGAAGAAATTTGCGAGCTGGGAATATCTAATAAACACATAATATGTATACGCCATATGTACAATTTAATTTTTGTAGATGTTAAAAACTTAAATCTATATATATATATATATATATATATATAGATATATATATATATATATATATATATGTATGTATATATATATATATATATATATATATTTATATATATATTATTATATTGAAAGAATAAACTTAAAAAAGGCTCTGCAAAAATTGAGTTCAGGGAACATAAATAACCAACTGAGACGAAATCCACCGTCATTGTCGTGCGTGTTTGTCTGTGTATTTTTTGTTTTGTTTACGCATCATATAAACCTGCATTGATGAAGTTTCGAAAATTGTATATGTTAGGATATCAGAAGTGAATCAAAGTAAACGTGCAAATTCGATATAACGCAGAGGAGATAAAAAATATAGGAAAAATATCAGTCTACCAATAAAATTTAATTGCTTTAAATTGCTAAGAAAAATATTTATTACAATATTAAAGATTGTAATATTGATTCCGTGCGAGTTAACTTAAATCTAACCCCAATAGATGGTGCTAGAATTAGTTATCTCACGCTGTTGAAATCGTTTTGTAAAATATTTAGTCTATGTGAACGGAGTCTTGGACAAAAATAAATAAATAAAAATAAACTGCATTTAACATGCATGAAACGATACAAATATAAATATGAATTCGTTTTGAGAGAAATTCATAAAACATGAAATTAATGACAAAAAATTTACGTGATCAAGGCGGAAGAATCAACTCGAATTTCAAAAAGGAGTTTTCTCTTTAAATTATTTTGCTGATATACAATTTTAAATATCGTCGTCTTTTGTCGATTGAGAAATATCAACCATCATCTATGTACGCTGAAGCTACTGGAACTATTAGTACCCGCGCAGGGGTGCGCTCCCCGGGTCGCCGGGTGTCGTGGTACTTAAACAGAAATAGCACTCGTTCTGATATGCGGGCTCAACAATGGTTTCGGTTGAAGGCTCGGCAGGATTATTATTCAACCTCGACCGAACTCTACGGTGATCATTATATAAATATTATTTGATGTACATGTTACATAGTCTGCCCTTTAGAATAAAGCCATGTATCAGTTGTTACTTATTTGTACGTATCAAGGTTGCATAATATTACATTTATTCGATTCTAAAATTATACGAGTATTAGTATTGTAGCAGAAATTTTTACGACGTTAAAATATAAATCTTGACATTATACTTTTTAATTAAATGAAAACAACTGCATAAATACAATACTCCAAAGTTTTTTAAATTAAAAACAAAAACTGTCGAGTTAGTTGAATTTATTTTGATGTTTATTTTATTTGGTAATTTAAAATATATTTCATGGCTAATATTTCCGATTTTAGAATGAAGAAAACTGTTTTACTATTAACTATTTACTTTTATATTATCAAAAACATATTGTTTTTTTTGTCACAAGGTGTCTGATTTTTTATACTCAGGGATATTTTCAAATTTTAATGGTGCGTAATTTTGGAAACAAAGAATGAGAGGCACAGTAAAAATTGAATTTTAAAAGGATTTTCAGATTAGCTTTAACGAAATAGCAAACAAACGAAAACCAATTAATGTTTCGGAATTACCTTTGATTTAATAACAGTGTGATATTTTTTTTATTCGACTGGAAAATAAACCATTAAGTAGGCATAATGTAATTATATGAAGGTGTTTTATTCCTCCGCGGTGTGTAATTTATAATCGACTAGCGCGCCACAATAACTTGTGTAATTTTACAAGTAATCAACTTTAATACTGCTCTTTAGAAAGAGGGGACCTTCCTCTAAATTTATATGAATTTTTTAGGTTATTTTTTATTTTACATTAAAGTTCGCAATTCTTGGGCGATTTTGGTGAACTCGTTAATTGTAAGAACAGAAACATGTTGATTTTTCACAATGGTTTATCATAGAGTTTTATTTTTATAAACACTTTTCTATAAAAACTTTTTTTTTGGCTTAAGCATCGATCTTCTGAGGATCTTCTTGGCTATTCTCTCCTTTCCAGACCGTTAGATTTTTAAACTTTTTAATTTTTTTATTCGATAGGCATATGACCAAATTCGCGGTTAATGGCCATGTATTTCGTTAGTTTTTGCTTGATTATTAATTGTTGATTATAATTAACTAGTGTAAATTTATCTCATTATTATTTATATATAGGAGAACAAAATATTAAAATAATATTAATAGAAGAAAATACCTGTCAAGCACGAGTGAAACGCCCATTACAAGGGTTCCGTACACATTTGAGCATTTATAAACATTTAATGGTTCATAATATTCCTATTAAACTATTTACAAAATTTTAATTTTTTAGAACGGAAATACTAGTCTACTATATCTTTTACAGGTGCATATTAAAAAAAATTACATAATGTAAAAACAAATTAACGATTTTCGGACTTCTCCTTTACTTGTGTAAGACCATGATTTTTGCCAATTTTTATGATTCTAAATCAATCGGAAGTACCTTAAAGGTTTTAATTTATTTGCCAGTGTCAAAAAATGCGTTATAAATGGCCGTATTTTTAGGGTTCTTCCTGATGACTTAGAAGCTTGGTTTTTTTATAGTTCCAAGGGATTGTAGACCTAAGTATTTGATATTATTTGATAGTGTTTGATTTATATATCATTTCAACTTGATACCTGTAAGCGTTCCTGAGAAAAAGGGTCTTAACATACAGAGAGACGGACATCAAAGTGATCCTTTAAGGCTCTTATTTTTTTTGAGATACGAAACCCCAAAAAACGTGGCACGTGTATATTTTTGGTTGTACCAACGATTTAAAAATTTTAATATTATTTTTCGCTATGTTATTAACATTATAACTTTGCCTAGTATATCTTCCACAGGCGTAAGGATGTCATGATAGTGTAAGGTGTCTCAAAATACATTGGTTTCATTACTCACAACTGTATTAATGTTCCGTATTGAGTTTTTCTTAGATGTTTGTTTTCTTAATACAGGATTTGTGATGCTTAATTACAACTTCCTACTTAGTGGCTTATTTGAGACTAGTCTGATGATAAAATTGGTATAATAAAAAGCGGCCAAGTGAGAGTCGGTACACGCACAAAGTAGAGTTCCGCAGTTGTCTATGTCTGTCATAGTCGTAGATGCAAATTACACGAAATATTTTCTTTCGAAAGCTATACTCAAATGTATCTAGTACTTAAATTTTTTCGAATTTTTCAAATCAATGGTTGAAAGGTTAGACCAGGGGACATATTATGTATCACTTTGAGACTTAAATATTCGTAAACGAAGACCAAAATTGTAAAATGGTAAACAGAACCTCAAAATCATTTTAAAAGACCTATCCAATTGTACCAGATTGGATAGGATGTGCAAAAAGGAGACCGGCAAACTTCCATATAGTGTTGGGCCCAGGTGTTACAGGAATAAAAATAGCACGTTACACAGAGAAAATTAAAAAAATAAGCTCTTTATAATTTGTATAAAAATCGTCAATCAGGAAAAAGAGAAATCTTGTATTTTTTACGAAAAGTTAGGTTATTTTTCATAATAGATTTTAAATATAATTTCTATGGAACTCTTTGAACTAGAGAGATAAAACAAAGTGCCGATTGTGTCTGGTTATTTCCTCCATCCACAGATGTACTATATCAATTCATGATGCTGACAGGCATGACAGGGTCGTCGAAAAAAGTTACGTAAACCTCGATAAGATTGAAAAAGACGTTCATTTTGAGGACAATAGAACCATTGTCAATGTTTATTAACAATTTATTTTTAGTTAATTTAGGCAACGGCTACACGTTAAAGCAAGAGGGATTCATTATTTTTTGTAATCCTTCCTAAAAAGTTATTGTGTATTCTGTTAAATTTTTTTGTTATTTTTATTTCCAATCAATAATTGTTTATATTTTAAAAATATAACATAATTTATGCAGATAACTTTTTGTGCTTCGTATAATAGTTACAAATTTTAATTCCATTTTTCCTTCGTTCCTGATTATCAATTACTATTTATATCTTAAAAAATCCAGCTTTTTTAAAAATTATGTTTTGCCTCTGTCATGTCTGGGCCCATTTTTGTATGTCTCCTTTGCTCCCACTAGATGTGAAACCGCTGAAAATGCGAGGGTGTGATTAGCAGGGACGAATATTCAGACGGACGTACGTGAAGAAACCGCAATGGTTGCCATTCGGCTACGGATCCCTAAAAGGAGGGGGGGGGGGGTGGGGGTGAGTGTTTTATCTCCTTGTCTATTGAATTCATGTCGTACATGAATTTCAAGCCCCTGTCTTATTTTGTTTGAAAGATAGAAGCCCCTGATATGCAGACAGAAAGAAGGAGGGATAGACTATGTTTGCATAACAATAAGGTTCTGTTCAGATTATACGGACGCGAAACTCTAAAATCGAACTTGTAAACTCAACCATTATTTTAATTTTGATCATTATTTAAATTCTTTAGCAGGATATTTAAATTATTTTGAAGATTTCGTGGATTATACATTAGTGAAATAATTAATAATTTTATCTCAATATATCTACTAAACAAATATTAATAGCGAATTGATACTTGATTAACATATCATTTTTGTTATCCATCCACCAACTTCAGCCCTCCCTGTGATGAACACACCAGGCAGACGTCTGATATGAAAAATTGCATGTCACATAGAGCTAAAGAATGAAGTAAGTTTTCATAATGCGCTGATTCATTTAATTATTTATGTCAAATAACATTTAAGGTTGAAAAAAAATTTAAAATGTGATTTTCTCGTACAAGATTTACTTTTAATTTTTTTCGTGCTCCTTTAAAAATATGATATTTTACGTTGTAGAACTAATTTTAATTTAATTTTTATTTACGGCACCTAACAAAAGATAATATCAAGGACCGTGCAAGAAATATACAGATTGCTTGAAAATTATTTATATCAAATAACATTTAAGTTTAAAAAAATATTTAAAATGTGATTTCGCTGTGCAAGCTTTACTTTTTTCCCATGCTTCGTTAAAAATATAATATTCCACTTATATAACTAATTTTAATTTAGTTTTACTTTACAGTACCTAATAAAAGATAATATCTATAAGGACCGTGCAAGAAACATACAGATCGCTCGAAAATCACAGAAATAAGAACTTTTGGCTAGAGGTTTGTCAATATCGTTGCAGTATTTTATCCACATAAACTAGTAAAGTTAATTGTGTCTTAAGAAGTTACGTATTTGTTTAAAAATTATTAAAATGCTTTCATATAATATATTACGCCAAATTTAGGCACTATACATTTTAATTGATTATAATATGCTTCAGACAAGTCAGATAAAGAAATGACATCAGTGTAATTACAAGTTCATTAATTTATGTATTATCACTAAGTGTATAGGTCTCTGTTATACATTATCACTACGTGTATAGGTCTCTATTATATATTATCACTATGTATATAGATCCCTATTATATATTATCACTAAGTGTATAGGTCTCTATTATATATTATCACTACGTGTATAGGACTCTATTATATATTATCACTACGTATATAGAGTAGAAAGAAACGGCCTAATTAAATTTTAGAACTAATCAAATTTAGATATTTATTCCGAAAAATATAATATGGTGCTTTCTAAGAAAATTGGACAGGGTTCAAAAAATATTTGTTCGATAGATGACAAATGAAGACGAGGTGGTATGGTGAAATGCAGTAAGAGCGATTAAACCGATTTTGATAAATACCACAGATTTGAAACTTCTTAATATTATATATCTGCGATAAATACGCATAAAACAGTGTGCGACGAACCATGTACTCCAAATATTGTGTATAGAAGTAAACTGATTTCGATTTATGACAAGTAAATTGACACAGGAGATGCGTGGTATGGTTAAGGGTAAATGTATTGATTTCGATTCATGACAAGTAAATTGATATAGGAGATGTGTGGTATGGTTAAGGGTAAATGTATTGATTTGGATTCATGACAAGTAAATTGATACAGCAAATGTGTAGTATGGTTAAGTGTAAATGTATTGATTTTGATTCATGACAGGTAAATTGACACAGGAGATGTGTGGTATGGTTAAGGGTAAATGTATTGATTTTGATTCATGACAGGTAAATTGATACAGCAGATGTGTGATATGGTTAAGGGTAAATGTGTTGATTTTTATTCATGACAAGTAAATTGATACAGGAGATGTGTGGTATGGTTAAGAGTAAATGTATTAATTTTGATTCATGACAAGTAAATTGATACAGGAAATGTGTAGTATGCATAAGAGTAAATGTATTGATTTGGATTCATGACAAGTAAATTGCTCAGGAGATGCGTGGTGGTATGGTTATGGGTAAATGTATTGATTTTGATTCATGACAGGTAAATTGTTGCAGGAGATGCGTGGTGGTATGGTTATGGGTAAATGTATTGATTTTGATTCATGACAGGTAAATTGATACAGGAGATGTGTAGTAAGCATAAGGGTAAATGTTTTGATTTTGATGCATGACGAGTAAATTGATATAGGGGATGCGTGGTATGGTTAAGGGTAAATGTATTGATTTCGATTCATGACAAGTAAATTGATATAGGAGATGTGTGGTATAGTTAAGGGTAAATGTATTGATTTGGATTCATGACAAGAAAATTGATACAGGAGATGTGTGGTATAGTTAAGGGTAAATATATTGATTTGGACTCATGACAAGAACATTAATACAGGACATGTGTTGTATAGTTAAGGGTAAATGTATTGATTTCGATTCGTGACAAGTAAATTGATATAGGAGATGTGCGGTATGGTTAAGGGTAAATGTATCGATTTTGATTCATGCCAAGTAAATGGTACATGAGTTGTGTGGTATGGTTAAGGGTAAATGTATTGATTTTGATTCATGACAAGTAAATTGATACAGGAGATGCGTAGTATGGATAAGGGTGAATGATTGATTTCTATTCATGACAAGTAAATTGATACAGGAGATGTCTGGTATGGTTAAGGGTAAGTGTATTGATTTTGATTTATGAAAAGTAAATTGATATTGGAGATGAGTGGTATGGTTAAGGGTAAATGATTAGAGTGATTGATTTTGATTGATGATTGATGAACTATACCATAGTTAAGGGTAAATGTATTTAACAAGTATTGTAGTAGATCAATTTGTGGTACTATTATAGTCGAATAATGTTAGAGAGGATATGTAAAATTGATAAAGTGAAGTCTAGTGGATAACATAAAGTTTTCATTCTGTGTTCACTACTTTGATCAAATTTTAACTAATTGTGTTTTGGAGTCAAAATTGTTATTTAACTTACTTTCATGTCAGTTTATGTTGGCGTTATAATAAAACACTAATATATGCATCTTCTATCGTATCTATATTATATAGCTTTGATTCTAGTTATGCTTTCCAATGAATGTTTTTTTTGTGTGTTTTTTATATAACCGAAATATTTCACGTTTATATTTGCATTTGTAGTTTAATTTATTAAAAAAATAAATTTAAAAATATAATATTTTTTACCTGTACTATAATATTTTTTACCACTAATTAGTAATTTTATTAATCTGACACTTGACTTCCGCACGTGTGACACAGATTCTTTCATCTAGTGGTGGCATGTCTAGCGCAGAACCTATTTCCTGTCATTGGCGTTTTTCAAGAGATTTTAAAATATGTACATTTTAATATTGTGAGATAATTTATTATCATATGATTTTACTGGAATTAGACTGAAAACTTTTAAGTGGAGATGAATCACAACTTTTTTTATTATGATATTATTACAAATTTTGTATTAATCTTTAATTAATATGAACATTTTTTTCTAATATTTAAAAAAAACATACTGCAGAGAAGCTTTTAAAGAAAACGGGAAAGTGTTTTTCATAAAAGCTCCAATTTTTCATATATTATTTTTTAAGATTTTTATTACAGTGGAAACTTTAGGGGAACAATTTTTTTTCGCAGATTAAAATTTTCAATCTATTTCTATTACCATTCATCGGACATTAAAAAGTTCAATCTTTTGCAAAGCACGACTTCTGACTCACTTGTGGTATGATTATTTCACAGTTTACTCTAGTTTTTTTAATCTATGCATACGTTTGTTATTTGACTTCATCTTCATTTATGTCTTTTGTGATTTTGTCATTCATTTATATTATTGATTTTTATATAGATACTAGCGGTACGTCGCGACTTCGTCTGCATGTGATTCAGAAATGCAACTGCAGTGTTTTAATGCATTTATTTTATTAACTTATATTAAACACAAATAATTAGTTTAGTTCAAACATCGCAATAGTGGTTTTCGCGCTCTCCTCCGTTCCTCTGCCCGCCCAACTTCCGTATGGTGAACATTTTGTTTAATTTTATACTTGAGCATAACATCCGTTTGAGATATTACGTCGAAAACTATGTTGGTTCTAGGTTTGCTACATATAATCTATTCATGCTGATAGATCGATAGACAGATAGATAATTATTTTTAAACATTAGATTCTATTTAGTAATCGAATATGTAAATATTTGAAAATTGTAATGTTATTTATCTGCACGATTTCGTATGTTATTCCTCGTATTAGTAAGTGAGCGCAAGATAAACCTTTTCTTTAGTAACCAGCGCTACAATTAGATTAACTTATACCCGGCTCCACCTCTAGTTACTACGACTTATTAAGCCTCTCAATGATAACTTCTGTACTCTATCTGTAAATAAAATAACCTAAACTTGAACACAACTTATATATAGATGTACAGGTCTTACCGCATTCATACTTGACAATTAAACTATAAGATCTAAGCTTTATAGCCCGAAACCATAAAAGTGGCTAAGATCAAATGGGTGCCTGTATTATGTTAATTTTAATTGCCCTATATATGCAAATGTTCATACGAGGCACAAAACCTTACGGGATGTGATATCTGTCGCTGTTGGTTGGTGTTATTAATTACCATAAATAGCTCGGTACCCCTTGATTAAGATTGATGAGAGAAATTCCACTTGTGCGCGTCTCGACAAGATCAAGTCATCTCCTCCGCCGATCGTTTAACATAAAATTAAGCATTATAAAATGAGACCGACTGTCTGGCCTTAGAAAATATGACTATGAAAATGACAAGGAAATGATTGATGGAAATTGCGGGCGAGTACACTGCTGGTGTCTCAAGATTCCATTGGGCGGCGCTCTTTATTTATGAAAGTTATTTTGCTTAACCGAGATCCGTGGACTTAAGTCTTTTTTCAGTAGGAAGGTGTGATTGATGGTATGTTTGACAGAGCTATTGGATATACCCAAAGGTTTTTTTATGTTTGAGGTAAATAACTATTCTTAATTTGAATAGTATAGTAATAGTAAGGACAAGAAGGAGGAACCATCTATGATTCATTGATAAAATTTTAAGAAAAACAATTATTAACTAATTAAAGTTGCATTGTTTTTACGTCTATTTTAACAAGTCGGTTACTTTTAAATATTAGTGAAGGCTGGTTAGGCATGTTTATTTACGCATTGTATTTATTCGTATAACCTTCGGTACTTAAATTTAATTCGATGTTTAAATTTAAATAAACTCATTGTTTTTAATTACTGTATAACTTTTATGTAAAATTAAAATTAAAAGTCTGCCACCGATTATTCTTCTGCTGCGACTGTTGCGAGGGCTCTTGACACAATTTTATGCAAATTAGTCCTTTGCAGAGTTTGTTGACGCGCTATTTACCTTTGAAGGGAACTATTCTTACAATGTCGGTAGACTATTTTTACAAAAGTGGCGCTTTTATAAGATAATGAATTGATACGCCCCACAAAAGTTGTTTCTTATAAAGGTAATTTAAAATTTTCAGTTTCGTTTCTTATAACGCCTAGTAAGTTAAAGGTATGGAGTAATTCACAGAAATTGAGATTTTTTATATCTTATGTTGACTAAAATTTGAAAAACTAGAATGAAAAAATCTTAGTGAAGTGAGTGTCCAAATAAATAAAATTGCTTTCTACTGAAATGTTTGATTAGTAGTTTGATGAGTTTTGACAAATATTGACTACATTTTTATTAGAATAAATGTTTAAAATGATTGTTGGTAAAATTAATAGATATTAAACTGATCTTCTATTAACATATTTAAAACAGTGAGTTTATTACGTAATTTTGAAAGAGTGTTTCTTTAGTATCATTATTACTAGAAAGAGATGCCTTTTAGCAAAACAAACCCTTTAGGTAATGACGATTTTATTTGCTAGATTACCATTTTACCTATACATAAAATGGACATTGATTATAATTAAATTATAGCAACTTTCTGAGATAGTTAAGAAGTGGACAATAAAATACAGTAGAAAACAGAATTGCTATAGAATTATGAATTAGTTTAATTCTATGGAAATACACGTGATTATTGAAATTTATTCGTTACAAATACCCTTCTTTAAATATTATTGTCGTGTCGACGGTGAAAGTTTAAAAATAAAATATTTACCGCTTCTGGAAATTTTTGTGATTTTTTTAAATATTGCGCATATTGATATAATACTTTGCATCGATACCTTTATGTTTTAGGGAAAATCTGAAAACAGTGCATGAAATAAACACGATTTTCGTTATCAATTCAAAGAGCAAATCAATTTTGTCTCTAACTAAGCAATATTGAAAATTTATTTCTTTTGCGTTGTTGATTTTTTTTATCGCAGAGTTAAAATAAATGTTTCTGTAAAAGAAAACAAACTCGTATATTTCTTCTATGAGTAAATAAATTTGGTACTATAAAAAAAAGTTAAGAACCAGTTATACTTGTATAATTAGTGTTCTATACCATCAGCTCTCCACTTAAATTATAAAACTATTGCACTTCGACAATGTGCAGGATTGCTCTCGAATTTGGATACCAGTAAAAGTAAAAATCAGTATCCAAAAAGGGAGGCATTCATAAAAAATCCTATAAATATGTATTAGTTAGATTATCGGTTAATTCGTCTGCGTTGATAATAATGACAGCTTGAAACTTTATATACTGCAGCCTGAGATTAAGAGTACTTTAAATAAATTAGAAACTAATACATAAGCTGACAGTGACCGAACTTTTCTGAAGAATTGGAACGCATTAATGATATAGGTGTACTGGTAGATCTTCATAATCACGTATGATGGACGAACCGATGGATTATTCATTAGAAGGGGCTTGCTTATCTTGTTACGCAAAAGAGATCAATAAAAATGTGTCGGCGTCTCTAAAGGTAGGATAAAATCCTATTTTCAGAGGAAGATTCCATGCGAAGAACGGGTTTTGTTAAAAGTCGTGGTTCGAGTAAGCAGAAAGTTCATGTGAAGCAAAATATTGAGAACAGAAGTTTTTTGATTGTATGTAAGATATTCTTGGAAATTAGCATACTCAAACATTTGAAAATTTGCGAACCTGAACATAGATTGCGAAGACAAAGCGAGTGTAAATTTTCAAGATTATTAAAACTTGAACGAATTGTGCGATATGGATGCATGTATCCCTATCCCGTTTAATATTTATTGGGATTATATCATAAGAAAACATTTAAAGAGTTGGAGTGTAGCACTTTAAAGAAAAGGATCAAGATAACCGACGAGAGACGTGCTACATTCCAACTCTTTAAATGCTTTCTTATGATATAATCCCCATAAATATTAAACAGGATAGGGATACATGCATCCATATCGCATAATTCGTTCAAGTTTTAATAATCTTGAAAATTTACACTCGCTTTGTCTTCGCAATCTATGTCCAGGTTCGCAAATTTTTAAATGTTTGAGTATGCTAATTTCTAGAAATATCTTACATACAATCTTGGTTCATTTTTACGTAAATGTTGTTTAAAAAATCCCGTTACGTCCTATATACGTAGAACATAACAAAATTAAAGTATGTGACCCCCTCAAAATATGGCAGGATTAGAACGATGCCCATAATGAGTCGGAAGGTAAATCGTTTAAGGGCCCGAGAGGGTACAATGTTAGCTGCTGGCGAGCCTTTGTCAAACGCAGTCATAGGTTGACTCGCAATGTAATGGATGACATACTGCCTGTTGACACAGTTTTTGGCACGATGCATTGCAAGCTCAAGAGCTTATGTCATTAATCTACGATTGTTGACATTGCGTCGCAAAATGTTTACTTAGTGACGTTTTCAGCAATCGGATCATCATTATATTTTAGACACGTTTTATGATATAGGAAATGTAAATAGTTTGTTTTATTTTTTTGTCGACTTCAAAATTAATTACACATAAATAGATAAGTAATAAACGCAAGTAGAAGTATTTATTTTAATTAATTTCATTTATTTCATTTAATTAATTTATTTCCCAAAAAAGAAATCAAAATACATTATTTGAATTAATTAATTACATTTACATTCAACGGAATATTAATATTAATCTATGATGATTTTGTACACATATTAAATAAATGAATAATTCTACAATAACTCAAATAATACTTACACTCAATTTGTTGGGACACCCAGTGTCGAGCGAATATATCCTCCATGGCATACTATTTCTTTCTGTCCTTCACGATCTTAGTCTATACAGAGCTTGCGACACTCATGATATCGTCACTCCAGCGGTAGTGAGGGTGACCACGGAAGCGAGTTTTGCAGCGCGGCCATTAACGCAGTACACGTTTGGTCAAGCGACCATCTGTAGCCCACGCCACATGATCCGCCCAGCGCCACTTTAATTTACAGATCAACTCTACTACATCAGTTAGATCAGTACGTTTCCGTAAGTAAATATTTCTTACTTTATCTTTCAATTTAAGTTCCATCATACTCCTCTCGGCTTCTCTCTGGAACCTTTGTAGGTTTTTGTTTGTCCCTTTAGAGCTCAGCTTTTGACAACCATATAATAGAGTAGATGTAATAATTGTATCAAATGCATTTTTCTTTAAAGAAGTCGGTAATTTTGTTTTTAGTACGTTTTTTTAATGACCGATATCTTATCCACGATATTTTTATCCTTTTGTCTATTTATTGTCTTATTATATGTTTGATTCATAAATGAGATCTTTTGTTTATCTTTAAACCACATTATCTACTGTCTGTGTCAAGTACTTTTAATATGTATTCTAGACACTTACGGTTTTAACATAGTAATGCTATATTATCCACAAAGTGTGAATGGTTCAAGCACTATCTGTTTATATTTTTTCCTATAGAATCCCAACTCACATTACGGAGAATATTATCTGATACGGTTGTGAATAAATTAAAAGATATTAGGTTACTCTGTTTCTCGCCGCGTTCAATTTTAAAGGATTCGCCTCGTCGTCCAACTTTACAATTGCTTTACCGTACTTTTGTTATATGTTCCTAGTAGAATTTTGATATACTTTTTGATATTCCTTGCTCATTTAAGGTTTTCCATAGCGACGAAGTAGGATAAAAACAAATGCCTTAGAGTAATCGACAAACGCAATATATGTTGAAAATATTTTTTTCGGAATTGGAGCTAGTGTTAATATTTGGTTAGTAGTAGAGTATCTAGAGTAAGCCGACTGGTCATCGTGGGGAAAAGAGACCACAACCTTCCAACAAAAGAAGAAGACAAAGATAAACTCTACCTCAATCATAAGCACAGTTGGAAGAGGCCTTTGCCGACTGGCAAACGGATCCAAAGGAAGTAAAGAAACAGGAAATATATTAATAAGATAGGATTACTTTATGTTATATTTTCTTTAATTTTAAGTTTGGTTATATAAAGAATTGTATAATAGATCCAAATAAAAGGGCTATATTATTATTATTATTATATTATTAGTAGATTATCTGGGAGAAAACCAGTTTGTTCCTATGGTTGATTAAATTCTCTTGTCGGTGTTATTCTTCTTAAGACTATCTGTGTAAATTTTTGTATACCGTTTTAAGTATGCTAATGGGCCTATAACTGCTAAAATTTTTGCTGTGTTGCCTATCTTATATAATAGTTTTACTATGGAAATCTTTCTATCGGTTGGAATGTTTTCGTGTAATAATATTTTATTAAATACGTCTGTGAGTATAGGAGTAGTAGGTTAAAATGTCACTAATGGTTCTGTTCTCACCTGAACTTTTCACCAATTTAAGAGTTGTTATTTATTTAACTTTTTAAGAATGAAGTCTTTGTTATTTTGTTGGCTTTGATTGATATACATTTCTCCATACTTGTCTGCATTGTTGTATAATATCTGTTAAAATTCTAAGGCAACGTTCATAAGCTGATCTCTCCGGGTAGAAGTATGGCCTGTAGTTTTGTTTTTAATGAGGATATCCATGTACAGTGGTTTTTAGGCGTCTCTGTCCTATCTTTACCAAATTATAATTTATAAGCTGTTCCTAGATATTTTCTAATTGTTGTTTTTTTATTATTCCTTTTTATTTTCCTCTTGTTTTTCTTATAACAATGGGCCAGTTTTCTCTTTTTAACTGATTTCAAAAAAAGAGGAGGTTCTCAATTTATCGGAACCTTTTTTATGTATATTCTGCGATAATTCTTTATCTAATGGACCGATTTTGATGATTCCTTTTTTAATTGAAAGAGTGGGATTACACCTATAGCACCCTATAGGTGTAATCCCATTATGATGATGATCTGATGATGAGGTCTGGAAATTAACAATGGAACTTTTTAACAAATGGTAGTAAGCCAAACAGGATCCAAGAAATGTTGCTACGGGTAGTTGTTATTTTGCAAAATAACTACATCACTTACCAGGTCAGGGATCATCGGTCCCTGTGGCTATAGAATGGTGTATTTATAATATTACAATTTACATTTCTTTAAGTTAGCCGATAGTGCTGGCAGCGAGTTCTAAAATAAGTAACTTAGTTATTTATTGCAAAGAAGTAGGTACTTATTTTAAGTTAATTATTTTTTACTTTTTAGTACCTATCTTTTTTGATGTCGCCTTTTTAAAATAATACTTTATCTTGTTTTGTGTTATTTATCTTGACTGTTAGGTTCATTATTTCTTATAAGAGGGTGGAAATATCGGGTGTAATCATTTAATTTCAGTTTTTTTTAGAGTTTCTTATGAAGTAATCAATTTCATTAAAAGTCTTATGGTGTGGTGAGCATCAGGTCCATTTTGGTTTCTGCTATTTTTTAGAGTAAGAGTTTATAAAGTAAAGTCTGTTCACCAAGCAGAATTCTTTAAGTAACTCTTTTGCTTTTCTTGGAGTGATAATCCCAAAAGCCCATTGCATTTTTATCTTCAGGAGTAGAATTGCTAGTTTTGAGATTGTAATTACTCCTAATCATCCTATTTGATCCTGTATCCCCTAAAGTCACTTTAATTGAAGCAATATATTTGTTCTCCTTTAAACGACTATGTACGTCTGTCCCATGGAACACACCCAAAACCAACTTTGACCACTACCCAAACATAAACCGAATTGAATCCAACCCAATCCAAAATGATCCAACCAAAACCCAGCTTAATTCAACCCAACCAAAGCTATCCAACCCAACCCAAAACAATCCAACTAAACCCAACCCAACTCAAAATAATCTAACCGAAGCTAACACAATCTAATCCAACCAAAGGTAACCGCAATTCAATATAACTCAACTCAACTAAAAGCATATTCGAATCAACCCAACTTATTATTCCATTTAAATTTAATCCAACTCAGAGCAAATTTAACCAAACCTAATCCAACCTAAAGCATACCCAACCGAACGCAATCCAAACAACCCAGCCAAAGCCAAAGCTAATCTAATATAACCTAAGTCAATTAAATCCAACTCAAAGCAAACACGACCCTACCCAACCTTACCTAAAGCAAAGCTAACTCACCTTGAAGTCAACCAAATGCAAATAAATTAAAAAATTTAACCACACCCAAAACAAACCCAACCCAATCCAAACAAAATGGTTGCCAGGGATTTTTTGGAATGTCATATAACATACATATTACCGAAAATAATTTTGCCCGAAATGCATATAATTAAGGAATTGTATACAATTGCTAGGAAATGTAAAACAATCCGTACTCTCTTAGAAAATTTGTAAAAATTATATAGCAGTTTAATGTTTCAATACAAAATTTCGGATACTTAAAAAGGTTTGCTTTTATAATTATAACAGCAGAGTCTATCAAGTGTTAATCCGACAGTTAATAATAGTTTCTAAAGGTCCGCAGCGAACGAAATTGCGGGTAAAGGTTACATATACATAAATCTATATATTTCACTACGGCATTTGATTCATGTTTATCTAAATTATCACTCATTTTTGGCCCTAAAAGATTTTAATAATATGAAAGAAATTACAGCCATAGGTCTCCTGAGTACCTTTATTTTCAGTTTTATGTAGTTACAGATGGGTATTACTGAATATGCTAATCATACTATGTTTAATAAATCAAATAATTCAAATCTGTTACGAAGATCACACAGCACAACATACGATACACAGGACTCTATTTATTAACACGTTCATAAACTTTTTAAATATTTTAAGACCAATAACGCGTGCCCTTAATTTAATATTAAGTAAGTCATATTTCAACTGAGTTGTATTTATTAGATATTGATTATTTGTATTTACAACATTTTATAACTTTTTATTCAAATGTTAAAGAATAACGTCTATTGAAATACGGTGTAATAAAGAAAATGAATCAGACTTCCTCCACAGGTAATTTTTGAAACATCCTGGTAAAAATGAAGATATTAATAAATCTAACACTGGGCTTTTATTCTTTATTACAGAGTGGTTCAAACTTTTCTTAGAATTCATCACACAATAATACTAGCACAAGGACACAGCACAAGACTGTGAAAAACCGCCGGCAAGGGAAATCACAATGGGCCACTGAGCGCACATATAATGTATTGTCCTGTGGCGAGTAACACAAAATAAAAAGGTGGAAAATAAATATTCAACGATTGCGAAGAATGCACGCGTGTACGCAATGGAGCTAGAGTAAAATTTATGTAAGAGACGTCGTTCTTGATGAGGTTTATTAAAGGAGGCGAAGAGTAAATAAAAATGCTAGTGGGAAGCAGACATGTTTTTGATAGCGTTATTTCAAATATTTTAATGTAGTTACGTACAATAGACAATACGTAATGTTTTCGCATTCGTGTTATACTTAATTGACCTTAAGCATTTTATATTAAACAAACGATTATAAAAATACAAGTGTATCTACTACGCAGAATGGACCTAGAAAATTCTCAATAATACTATTACAGCCAGTATAAGCAAATTGAGCATTATAAACACTTAAGATATGTAAATTGTGAAAGTTTTTAAATTCACTTATCTCAAGAGAGTACAGTTGATATGAATGGTGTTAGCTAGATGATATTCCATTATCATTGTACAAAGAGATAGTTCAAAAATAAGTTCGTTATTAGTAGAAAATGACCCTATTAACATTGTTTTATTCAAATTTAGAGAAAGTAGTTTGTCATCAATTAACACTTTATTTTATTATTTGTAATGGAGACAAGCACAGAACGTATCATTTTTAGATATGGGCAGTATGGGACAGTACAGGAAATATAGTAAAGGACTAAATTCTATATGAACCATAAACTTGAATGATTTTAGTCAATTTTTAATATTTTCATAATTTATATTTAATCGAAATATGTTCTTATTATTATTTATATATAAAATATGTAGTTGACATCAAAGTTTTCTAATCTTGTATAGATTAAAAAAATATCTATATCAATGTAACTCATTCTATTAAAACATTAGCGTAAATGAACCAAGTTTTTCTTTAAATAAATGAATAACATAAGGAATAGTAGGATAAAAACATAAAGCTCTGTAAGAAGTTGATTATTTTTTACTTCTTTTTAAAGCCATTTTTTAAGGTGAGACTTCGTTATCTTAACGGTAATGCTTTTGATCAGTTTTCACTTCTTTTTGACTGGTTTCCTTAATATTCGAGAGTACTAATCTTTTTTCCAGATTTTCAATTCTACTCTTGTTTTTCATTGTCCTATTCTTTTTGACACGCCTTTCGGCATATTCGGTTTAGCTGTAGATGGTTATATTATTTACGGTATTCAACTTTTTTGAGGTAATTTTGACTGGGTTTGCTAAAGGTTTCAACCTAAAGTCCTGTTTACTATAGAAGTATATTTAGTACTGCCGTGCATAGAACAAGAAATAGGATGAAATAAATGGTGAAATATACTATAAGTACACAGGTCACCATCACCAAGGTCGAAAACTTTGGTTTCTTTCTCGATAAAACACTTCATAATAGGTAAGTATTATTTTATCGGAAACACCACCTTTACGATATACGAAAAGAAACTGATTCATTTATTAAAAATAAAATTTATTTTAGTGAAACTAAATTAACAATTGATTGCAAAACAAAGTTCGTTTTAAAGCCAAAATATTAGTATTTTAAAATCAAATTGCTATCATTAGTGCAAAACATTTTAAGTAACATGAAGATCGAAGCACATAAAGAAATTGTCTATACAATTGTTATTTGTTCATTTAATATTTTCTACAATCACAACTATTATTAACTGTTGAGAGTCGTAAAAATGTACTATGTTTATATGAAACATGATAAGTATGCTAACCGAAACATTCTTCATTGATATCTTAAACGAAGCATATGAAAATTTCAAGATTTTCTAGAAATGGCCCATATAGTTGAGCCGAATTAGGTTTACACCTCGTAACCCAACTATATTGGATGGGTTTGCAAATTTTTGTTCCATTGAGTTTCTCAGATCAAAAATAAAAAATTGACCCTTAAAAATTTCTGGTAATGATTTTTCCTTTGTGTCATTCCATTTAGATGCCATTATATAGAATAAAGAACAAATTTTTTTTAGGGTTAATTTTGCTTTTGTTTTGGAAAATTTACCCAAAAATTTTACCAAAATATTTGAAGTCATTACTTACTGAAGGTACAGCAGAAATCCTCAAAAAGCAGATATAATTATATCTGGGAATACATTGATGGATCAGGAAGGAGTAAAAGAACGTAGAGCAGAAGATGTTTACTAGTTCTAACTTTAGTTTAGTTTCGTTTCAGGGCCCACGTGGAACATTATTTTTTAAAGATATTTCGTTTATAGGAGATAATGGAATAAGGTACTTCTGGTGTTTAAATTGGTATGATTTTGAAATTTCTACTAAATTAAACTGCTTATTTTTCATGAACACATAAACATTTTTTGTTTAATAAAAATCACCTACACAGCAAAAGTTTATTCCATTCCAGATGCTATAAATTAACGGAGTTAAATTTTTCTAATAATCATATTACTTAAGACTAGTTATATCTCAGATAGTACCTTCTACCAGGCTACATTAATCTTTAAATAATATTAGTTTATAAACAATTTAACTATTTTAATCTGGAGCCTGAAATCGTTAACAAAAATTAATTGCGTTCTTGGAGTACATCAAAAATTGAAACTTGCTATATTGTTATGCAATGAACTGCTACGTGCAAGTAAGTAATGACATTATATTAAAGATATATATTATAGGCTTATAAAATTAATGAACAGTATATTTGATGTGGTATAAATATTCACAAATATTACAAATTTTGGGTAAACATATTAAGAGAATTTAAATTTATTCAATATTTGAATATTGAATAAATTGAAATTCTCTTAATACGAACGTATTATTAACAGAAGTCATAATTTCTTTCATAAATAATATATCTTGAAATATTTTTAAATTATTAGTACAATAATGCTAAATGAACATTTCATATATTCAAGCACATAATACGATTTCGCACCTTGGTATAAAGGATGAAATGTTCTTCATGGGATCTGAGAATGCCTATCGACATGGCGTTTAACCATCATAATGCCTTTGGTAGGGAACAATAAAGGACCATATAAAAGCAGATTTATTAATTGGATAAAAAAACATTTTTTTTTCTAAATAGAGTACATTTAGACTCTACATTAATTTTGAGCATAGCGATTTCCTTTACGTGACTATGCGTCATACAGCACGTAACCAAAATCGAGAAACGTGACCCTTTGACGTGCAATAAGACTAGCAAGACGCACCTAATAGGACGAAAGGCAAATCGTTTACTGGTCTGAGCGGACTAGCTATTGATTGGCGGCGGACCTTTGTCAATAGCAGCCCAAGGTTGACCCGTAATGGATGAAGCGCTGCCTATTGATAGATCCTAGACCCGGTGCAGTCTAAAGCTTGAGATTTGATATTATCGATTTGTAATAAATTTATGATATGCGAGTAATAGACTGCAGTTTTACCTTCAGAAAATTTTACACATGGAACTCAGAACATCGAAGGCACAGAAACTTGTGGAGTGTACAATAGAATTTCTTGTAAATAAAAATATTTACAACAGTTAATTTAATAAATTAAGCAATGAAGACGCTAAGATTTAATATGCAAAGTGGAATTTCTTAAATTTGACAAACGCGAATAAAAAATAAGTTCGGGTTTAAAACATACAAAGTATGTTTTTTATAGTAATAATGCATTTTTTTTAAATCATATGCTTACGAAATTTCAAAACTTCAGACATATTTATGCACGTGGCTAAGATTTAAGAAACATAAATACGCTATGTAAAGTATACATAGAAAATACCGTGCAAACGAATGAAGTGCATTCAATATTAGTTACCATAAGATCGCTCAGTATTTGTGGTCTTTTTGACTGGACCGTTAAAGGTAATTAACCATTTCCAAAAATAACTGAATTCAAATATCCACTGAATAAGAATTACGCTGAAATTTAGGACAAATACAATATGTTTACAAAAGAATTGAAACGACTTCAAATAACCACCGAATAAGAAGGGCACAGAAAAGTCTAAAATAATGAAAATATGAGTATTCCGTTGGAAGGTTTGCGGTACAATATCGTTTCCGAATATAATTAATTTACAAAATACTGCTACTGCTAAAGATTTTTGGAATCGGTGTCAAATCAATACTTCTCTTCTCTCTCACATGTATGCACATCTACACACACGGACGAGTGCTACATTTTACTTGGCACCGACTCCAAAAATCTCTAGCAGTAGCAGTATTTTCCAAATTTATTTTATTTATGCTTGGAAATGATAATGTACCTCAAAAGTTCCAACTGCATGCTCGTATCTTCATTAATTTTTACTTTTCAGCGCACTTCTTATTCTTACATATGAACATTTAACGATCTTCTGAAAATGGAGTATGTAGTCGGTTCCAATTAGGTTAATACTACTCTGATAATTACATTTTTCGGATGGTATTCTAAAAAAAAATTTTGGGTGGAATGGACTCTAATAGTTAATTTTTTTGTGAAAAATGTTTTATTTTTCCATTTTTAGTGTTCAATAAATTACATTCCCTCTTAACTAATTTTTATCATAATATACTGGGGTCATTCAGGTAACAAAAAAAATCATCTAAATTAGTTGAATTATACCGGATATATAAGATAAAAGGTAAAAACCTTGGCTGTACCAGGACAGCATCAAGCTGAGAAGCTGAAACTCAGCATTTAGGGTGGGGACTCTGCTTGACACTCAAAATACTAATTTAATAACAGTGGATACTTAAGTCTCACGATTTAAGCAGGCCATTTCCTTGCAGCATTAGAACTGAAAAGTTGCAATTAACGGGACCGAGTCTCTGGTTGAGATCCAAATACTATGACAGAGTCTCGGCCTGAGACCCAAAATATAGAAACTTTTTAAAACATTCCTATGGTATAAGCAGGCAATAAACGCTACAGCATTAAGATTGAGGAGTTGGAATCCCAAGTTTGGTGACAGAGTTTCTGTTGTTCATACAATACTAATTTAAAAACAGCAGGTTCTCAAGTTTCACTATTCAGGCAGACATTGCGGCGTAGGCAGGCCTGTAGCCTTAAAACTGAAGAGGTGGGAACCAAAGTTCAACAATAGAGTATTCGCTTAAAACCTATAATACTAATTTAAAAACAGCAGATTCCCAAGTTTTACCGATTAGGCGGGCATTGTGGTGTAGACAGGCCTATAGCCCAAGTCTGAGGAGTTGGAACCCGAAGTTAAATAATAGAGTCTCCACTTGAGACCCATAATACTAATTTAAAAATAGAAGTATCAGGATTTAGGAGTAGAAACCCTGAATTTAGTGATAGGGTTTCTTTTTTATACCTACAATACAATAGAGGATATAGCAGATCCCCAATTCCACGGTTCAAGCCAGCAGGATTGAGTTGAATCCCAGATTTCAATGATAGAGTCTCTGGTTAAGGTCCATAATACTAAATTAAAACAGCAGATCTTCAAGTCTCTCATTTTCGGCAGGTAGTATACTTATATCATCAGGTTTTATGGTTCAAAGGTTAAAATTATGTTAAGTGTACAGGCATATACCACGTCAAGGCAAGCAAAACGAGTTCAAATTCTATGAGTTTGCTTCCCATCACTGAATAGTTCTTCTTCCAGTTTCATTATTACACCCTAATTTTGATGAAGAGCAAATTTTGTCGGCCTTAGTTGTTTATCATTAGATTATATCATACTGATATCATCCAAACTCTATTACGATTCCTGCGCTGTTCAATGTTGAGTAATTCTATGGCATACGTTCAATCTCCATTGTCACAATCTAACTAAATTTTAACATGTGATCATGCTGGAAGTACACTCATATAATTAAAAAAAGAGTCATCCAAATTGATTGGGAAATTCTGGAGATATGAGGTCGATATAAAAAAAAAAGAAGTTAAAGTCGAATTGATAACTACTCGTACATTATTTTTTGAAGTCGGTTACAAAGGTTATGAAGTAGATATGTACATACGTTATATACTTCTTTCTGATTTATAATTAAATGATTATAATTAAAATTCTGAGCACTTATCCGTACTTCAAAATACTTCGATTTATCAAAACAATTTGGAATAGCCTTCGTACTTACCTATATATGGATTAGTTCTAAAGAAAAGATGTATTTTTTGTTTTTCTTAGCTATGTTTCATAACTGATTTGCAACTAAAGATTTTTTTTACTTTAACAATTATGCTCTATTAAATATGTAAATAAGTCTGAAGTATTTATAATACGTCACATGTAACATAATGTGTTTTAAAAAATCTTCGCATCTATTTATTGTGGCTAATATCTTAAAACATTAAACCAATTGATTTTTTAATTTTGCATCACTACTCTCTTGTAGGCTAAATTTACAACTTATGTATTTCTATTTGATAGTCTCTAGGTATTAATTCATGTAATTATCATACAAATTTCTTAAGAATTACACGATTTCACCATTTAATAGGAAAATATGTCTTATATGTAAAATAACGACTGTATGTATGTCCTTCATAAAAAGACTCACTGGAAACTGGCTCTATTACGTAAATCGATTTACCAGGAACGTAACAATGGAATTAGCTTACATTTATACCGTTATTGCTCAGCCTATAAAAATGTGATATAGACTTGCGGCGGGATTGTAGTCACGTTCGCCTGTAATACGCCGTTAGTCCATGTGAAACGCGCGATAAACGATATCTGTCACACGCAGATACGGTGGGTAGCTGATTATTTCAACTTCCGTTTTGCACAATGAACCACGCTAGTAAGTTGATATACTTCATCTTGCTTTCATATATATTTCATATAGTGTCTATGTAAAACAACCTTTAAGTAGAACTCCTATTTCGAGTGTTTACGTGTACGCTTATGCATAAGTAAACATTTAAGGTGGTATTTCTATTAAATTATCTACAAATATTAATATTATGCTTGTAAACTTAATATAAACTTGCAGTAACGCTCTTTTTTATGTTCTGTGGACAATTTGAACGCTGTCTCTCAAACCATCGTAAACGAAATTCTTAAAAAATAGTTTTGATGTTTTTTATAATTTATATACAATAATACATAAAATTGAGAAAAGAAATTCGGTTACTTTATTTGTGCTTTCTTAAATTTCGTATCAATATTTTTGAGTGTTAATTGTGCGCCAATATGTTTAATTATCAGGAACAATTTGAAATTTCTATGTTAAATGGTTACTGAAAAAATAAGCTACAACCGATGAACACACGGACAGATGGACGGATCCGTCTGCGGAACATTTAAAATTGCCTAAAATTTTTGCGATTGCCTAATGTGAAACGTTTATTTCTGTGCAATTTAAAGAAACTCATCGCAGGTTACTTTGCCTCCAATGAGAAACGGCGATGAGACAAACACAGAGAGAGAGAATACGAGTAATATATTTGAAACGCATATTGTGTCATCTGTTGACATGTTGTGGTGCTAAATTAAAATTATTGACTAAAATATTGGGGTTCGTCTTAAAGAAATAGCAGAGTATTTAAAATAGCTAATTATAATTCATTGGTTACAAGATCTAACCAAAAATGAGTTTTATGAATATTCCTCTAGCCTTAAAGGCGTAATTGAATAACAAATTTTTCTACGTAAGCAAAGCTGTAAAGGATATTAATAGTATTAAAACAAAGCATTTCATACATAAGTCCGGTATATAAACAATGTACGCATAAAAACAATAAAAAAATTGTCAGTCAAATCAAATTTCGGATTTATAATATCATAAGGAATTTGGGGGAAGGAATTTAGTTTTAATATATTACAAAACTAATAATAATTTATTCTAATATTATCTATATATATTTTATGTATATATTATAAGCATACATTTTTGAGAATATCAAATCATGTAAAATGAGAATTGACATAAGAGAAAGTAGTTAAATATTTAACAAAACTGACCATGAAAGTTGTTGGTTGAAGTATGGTCAAATATGGAAATCTTGTGTATGGAATCGTGGACATTTTAAACGACCTACTTCAAAAAGATAGGTGCTAAGAAGTACCTACTTATTTGCAATAAATAACTGACTTATTTTTGAAGTCGGTGCCAGCACTATCGACCAACTTAAACAAATTTATAATTTAATTTAATTTATAATATAAATTTAAAACTTTAACTTCTAATGTACTTACAATACTAAATAGATTCATGAAGGGCGTGTATATAACATAAACATTTACATTTGTTTAAGTTGATCGGCAGTGCTGGCACCGACTTTAGAACTAAGCCACTTAGTTGTTTATTGCAAATAAGCAGGTACAAATTTTAAGCTAATTACTTTTTACTTTTTAGTACCTATCTTTTTTGAAGTCGGTTTTTCAAAACATATTTTATTTTAGAATTTTTAGTGATTAATATACTAATATTAATTAGCACAATTATTTTTTTTCTTATAATCTTGGATAATTTCCTCCTTGTCTAAAGTTGATTACCAAAATACATAGAAATGAAGCGATAGTAGTAGCCACCAATAGTTATCTGTTAGCCGTTAAAGAGTTCGGTTTTCCATATTCGAAGACCAATATTAGATTTTGCAAATTAAAAGTCACCGCTTGAGGAGCTCCCTCCTCCGTATCCAAAATTCAATATGACATTTTGCAAAGTAACAACTACTAGTAGCAAATATCTTGAATCACATCAATTTACTACTATCCGTTAAGAAGTTCCGTTGTTCATCTCCAGAACTCTTTATTAGGCCTCGACCGTGTCGACGGTGTAGTTATTTTGCAAAGTAACAACTACTAGTAGCAAATATTTTTAATCACGGTCGATTTACTAATTTTCGATAAGGAGCTGAATTTTTCATATCCAGTAATTATTATCAGACCCAGTAGTAGTAATAGTAATAGTATTTGTAATAATAATCGTAATGGTAATAATAATGTTATTGTAATAGTAACAGTAATAGTGATAGTGATAGTGATAGTAATAGTAATAGTAATAGTAATAGTAATAGTAATAGTGATAGTAATAGTAATAGTAATAGTAATAGTAATAGTAATAGTAATAGTAATAGTAATAGTAATAGTAATAGTAATAGTAATAGTAATAGTAATAGTAATAGTAATAGTAATAGTGATAGTGATAGTGAAAGTGATAGTGATAGTGATAGTGACAGTAATAGTAATAGTAATAGTAATAGTAATAGTAATAGTAATAGTAATGGTAATGGTAATGGTAATGGTAATGGCAATGGCAATGGCAATGGCAATGGCGACGGCGACGGCGACGGCGACGGCGACGGCGACGGCGACGGCGACGGCGACGGCGACGGCGACGGTAATAGTAATAGTAATAGTAATAGTAATAGTAATAGTAATAGTAATAGTAATAGTAATAGTAATAGTAATAGTAATAGTAATAGTAATAGTAATAGTAATAGTAATAGTAATAGTAATAGTAATAGTAATAGTAATAGTAATAGTAATAGTAATAGTAATAGTAATAGTAATAGTAATAGTAATAGTAATAGTAATAGTAATAGTAATAGTAATAGTAATAGTAATAGTAATAGTAATAGTAATAGTAATAGTAATAGTAATAGTAATAGTAATAGTAATAGTAATAGTAATAGTAATAGTAATAGTAATAGTAATAGTAATAGTAATAGTAATAGTAATAGTAATAGTAATAGTAATAGTAATAGTAATAGTAATAGTGATAGTAGTAGCAACACCGAAGGTGTGGGTATAATTCCCTCCGGCCGATCGACTATTTCTTAGTACCCATACAATAGTGCTTACGATACTGATGTTATTTTTAAATATTAAACTTTTTGAAACATAGTTTTAGACTTAAAATATTATCAAAACAATAGTACAGCTAAATCAATGCGGTAGCGGTATTTGTTATATTTATACTCATAAAAAATGAAGTCTTCTGATTTTTTAAACATATCTATGTTGTGTCGATATTTATCCATCCACCTCCTTTCATCCATTTTCAATATTTTTACGTATGACGGTTATTTTAAACAGTAATAATCAGTGAATTTCATGCGAAAGAAGTTGCAGGTACAGTTAGTTTAATATGTGACGAGGGATATTGCAACTGAACCGTGAAAATAAGTGTCCAATGAAGAAATGCTCAATAAAGGCAATAAACGTATATCTGGGTATTACTCACATAATGAATGCGAGACTTGAGTAAAGTGACACAAACACCTACGTTGCTAATGATCGTTCGCTACGGCGATTTAAATGGAAATAATTAGACGTAGACATAAAGTATATATTTGGGTAGTTGAAATTTAAAATATGAATTCGAGACATTAATAGGAAAGTAGACGTATTTTTATCTATTCTAAATTGAATGGACATTAAATTTTAAATTTAACAGATTTACATTTAGTTAATTGTTAAATACTGAAAATACTTTAATGTATCATATTGCTCGTAACTTTTTCAGTATCTGTGTTTTAATTAGATTTAAAGTCCGTTAAATTTATTTGATTAGAATACCATTTATCAGTATAAGTTGTTCTGAAAATAATATTTGTGCCATATTAGAAATGTAAGAGACATCATGAAAGAGGTGGAAGTAAGTCTAATAGCAAAGTTACTATGTAAAATAAATATATGTTAAATATTAAAATAGAAATATATATTGAAAAAACATAGATAATTTCAAACGAAAAATATTGATCTACTAAACTTAAATAGGTCTACAAACAATAATATAATACACAAATTTCAATTAATGACGTTGAGCAAACTTGGGGTTTTTCTCGGAAATAAACAATAGATAAGTTCGTAAAATCATCTTGTTTTATAACAAATTATAGAACGGATATTGAGAGTGTATTCAAATAATGACGGTTCTTGGAATTTCACATTTTTCTGAAATGGTAAAATATGCGTTGCAATACTTTGTATCTTCAAGTCTGTTTAAACACTTTGTATCTTCCATTATTATGTTTGTTTAAAAACTTTGTATCTTCAATTATTAAAGATCAATTTAAAAACAAAATTGAATTTAATAAACATTACTTTAAACATTTGATATTTTTTTATATGACGGTTGTTTGGCTGAAGTTGCATTTTATCAATACTTGCCAATTTTAAAAAAAATATTCGTATGGAATTGGTTGAAGAATATCATAATTTCATGATGGATAATAATATTATAGAATATGGAACGTAACAGATAATTAGGTAACAAATAAATATAGATAATAGATAGGAGATTGATAATAAGGTACTGATGTATATTCTATGAGCACATATGACTGTAGGGTTTAATATATTTTATTGAAACCTGATCAATAGTTATCTTGTGGTGATGTGTATAATTGCGTACAACTATGTGACGTGTATAACTATTAGATTTTATTGAAATCTGAAAAGTAGTTTTCTTGTGGTGATTTACGAAACTGTTTTGAAATTATTTATTCTAAAATAAAATATAAAGCTCAAAATATAGCACACTCGATAAGAAATCAAAATAAGTACATCGATTTTTTGAATTAGTTAATATTCATAAGTTATTTTTATTTATTGTGTTACAAATTTTGCTTGAAAGCGTTTTACTATTTAAGTGTATTGTAATAAATAAGAGGCTTATTTAGCGCCGCGGTTGTCATTTCGTTCATGTGCATCGCTTACGTTGTTAAATGTTAAGTCCGGTGTTGGACAACCAATGATGTCATCGTTGGTATTAACAGATTTGTGGTGTGAAGTGAAACTTAATTAAAAGGAAACGATTAGTCGATCACTATTCTTGTGGGGTCATTTATCTGACTTCATTTCTTAGCATGTACTAAATTATTGCGTATTGATATATAATTACTCTAGTCGCAATAAAAATGAATAACAGTTCCAAATAGAAAAAGAAGTATATGAATTTATTATAAATGCCATTTGTTTCTAGATTTTACCAACTCTTTAAAAATTACTTCTGCGTGTATCTTGATTTTATAAATCGAGAAAACTTTAATCTTTGTTTTAAAATGAATACCACTTATTAATTTGAGACTGTACGAAATATTTCTTTCGAAAATATACGAACAGGTTATAAGCGACTACTGAAAAGAACTTATCAATCGTAAAACGCGGATGGATGACGGGATATAAATAAGTCAGTAGGGTTATTGAGGTATTATAATATATAGTATTATACTATATGTTATAATACGTTGACAACTCTACCGTTAGTAGGGTTAATAGGGTTACCAACCGTACTAAAATATATTTTACTATATTTCGGGTTTGCATACTATATAATGTTGAAGAAATATATAATACCCAAAAATACAATATTTCAGTTAGATGGCACAGTCTCTATTTTGCAACACCGAAAACTAAGCAAATAAATTCTTCATTTTTTAAATTTATGAACGCGACTTATGATTACCTTCGACTGATGCGATGAGCGTATATCCGAACGCATCTGTCTTACTGTGTTCCGAACTTATGTCAACTTAAATGTCAAAATTTATAACATCAAATAAATGTTCTTTGCTTTGTTTTTGATAACTGGTACTATCGTAATTATTATAAGTGGTACGTCGATTCTAAAAACTATTTCCTCTGGTACAATATTTCAATATTGAGACTGGCATTCGAGACAGATTATTAGACTTCCACAAGAACTATGATGTTATTTAAATGTTTGACGCTATAAACAGGTCCCTATCCCACCACAACCTTCCTTTTGATAGTGTCTGGACCGAGGGCAGACAAACCAATGCAAATTTTGGTATACACCATTCTCTTCACAGAAATATTGAACAAGTAGTTCCTAATTTGGTGAATGGCAGAAGTCTCGCGCTCATAGTTCAAAACACAATCAAACATGTAATGATTTTTTAAGTATTGATATTTAAAATATAATTTTAAAAATAGAGCCATTTTTCTGTGTTTACAGTCCGTAGAGAAAAGTTTAAAATATTGTTGGGCTGTAGAAGGAGAATGGTATGAGCTGAAGCTACATGATAGTACCAGGTGACTTTCATTGTTACCTTCCGTGGACAACATATTTTTGAATTGAAAGGCTTTGAGCGATTATTTTATTAGTTTAATGTCCTATACATATTCAACTTAAAGTCAATAATATCACAATCTTAGATGTTTATAATATTACGTCAGCTTTAAAATCACTAGAACAAAAAAAGACAGTTTCTTTGGTTATTTAACAAGAAAAATGATGTAATCTTTAGAAGCAAAATTTCCTACCGAAAGCAATAAATTAAAGATAATTTTTAGTACGATTTTTATAAAAGCAATTGGCTATGCAAAAATTCAAAAATAATATTTAAAATAGGAGGTTTCATTTGATGATTGTGAGGCTATAATAGTAGAAATTCAAAATTTACAAAAAAAATTGAAAATCAAATCGGACGAACTTTATTCCGAAATGATAATATTAAATGAAATAATAGAAAAAGTGATATATTGTTATGTTATTTTATAAAAAGGCTGAAATTAATTATAAAATAATTTCCTATGGCAGATACCTTACTTGACGTGATGTGTGAAATAAAAATTAGCTACCACTTTTTATGTATGGAATGGTACTAAAAAATATTTTTAAAATTTTACCAGTTATTTTTTATAAATTTTATTATATAAAAATAAAATTGATTACCAAATTTTATTATAAAATTTAGATACAAATTGTATTATATAAGTTTAAATAAATAGATAAGAAATATAAAAAGAAATAACGATATGACAGACAGGGATGGACAGGCAGATGAACAGACGTGACGAACTTATATTGGTTCGGTTTTTGTCATCTGGGTACGGAACCTTAAAAACGAAGCCATGTATCGGTGACCTTTGGCCACAAAAAGTAGTGACAGCTTGTGAAAAAATATAGAGGACTCAATAGTTAAATACAAAAATGCTACGGTAGTGCCTGCACGACTCGACGGAACATTGCCCTTAGATAAATCATTTTAATTTGAACCATGACCAATTATGACTTATGTAAAATTTCGTAAACATAGATACACATTGATTGTGGGAGTTTGATGTATAAATAAAATATAAGACTAGATTTAATATTTAACTTTAAAAGTGATATAAAACGGTACCTTAAAATGGTCATTTAAATCATTTAAAAAGATTTCATAAGTTTTTTTATATTATTGTGAAATAGACAGTAGAAAGATAAATAGTTATTACAGAGTTAAATTTCGTGTTGTTTGAATTGACTATGATAAAAGAAAATAGATATTACCAGAATTTTCTTTTAGAAAACCTTTTTTTAATTTCATAAAATAATTTTTGAAATAATTTGTACTATAACATGATTTACTGTAAAACAACAATGCAATTAGCTTACGTTGATACAGTGCCTGCCTTGCCTATAAAAATATGATTTTTGTTTTTCTCTGGAAGAAGAATATATTTTATTAGGAAAGTAAATTATCCACTTTGTTTTGTGTACAGATCCTTATGTTTAAAAAGGCGCAGCTCTTACAATCGCACTTACGGACAAGGAATAGAAGATACCAAAGGTAAACATATTTTCACGGTTTATTAGATGAACGTATTTATTATTTTAGGATATATTTGTTTACTACAGTTTGGCTCCTAAATAATTGAACCCTTAATTTTTTATATTTATAATTGGCATTCAATTTAATTATTACGATTATATACGTCCTAAATAGTTTTTTCTAAAGTACACGCATTAGGGGTAGGGAGGAGGAAACAAGCACCTCATCAGTCGTAGAAAGAAGTAGAAGTCACTTTTTTAGATCTATTAAATTCTTACTCTTATTTTATTTGTTATATATTTATAAGTCGTGTTTTCAATTTATAGGAAGCATCTAATGAGGTAATATGCAACTAAAAACGGAAAAGAATAGTAGATATTGATTATTTATTAGAATAGTTTTTAACTAAAAACACATAATTTTCTTTTCGATTGCGATATATCTCACATACGTATTGCAAAAGAAAAGAAAACAGGCTAATGTATATTGGTAGTGGTTTGACACATTTAAATACAGTTTTATGCCATGCCGATATTCCATCCATGTTTCTAAGACTTTATAACTTTGTAATGATATCAGTTGCAAATTGTAAGAATAAGCAGCAGATCATTGCATATTTGAGACAGCATGAGAAAAAGGAGAATATGCAAAACCCATTGGCAGTGTAGATGAAAACGGTATATTTATGATCACTGTAATAGTGGATGTGTGACACACCAACAAGCGGCATCGCTATGCACGTTTTGGTGATTTTTCGACTAGTAAATATTCGCTCTTGAGCAGCAGGATTTTGTAAATACATCATCAAGTAAATAACGTAACACCGAAATTTTCCGATCAATAAATTTTTCAAACAAAATCCAAGTTAAACATAGCTAAAGTAGTGAATTGTATAAATAAGTCGTATTTAAATATGGTAAGCAATGGTGTACAATTGTGTTTCGAAAGTATGTTTCCTATGCATTTTCGTACGAGTATATGAAAATTTAATAGGTCCTGTTCAATTTTAAGGTAAAAGTGGGAGCATAATATTTTTTTATATTTTTAAAGTTGTTTTTTTATATTTTTAAGGATTAACTCAATAGTTATATTGGACGTATATTTTTGCGAGCTGCTGTTTAAAATTTTTTTAAATATACCTATAATAAAACTGTAAAATTGTATTGCGTATTATTCAATTAACTGAATCCAACAGACATAGATATTGCAAAAACGATGAATTTCTTCTCAATAGTTTATTAATAGCCTTTCGAACGCGTTTTTTCCAAAGAATTTTAATGTATCACTTGATAACGAAGCTGTAATACATGATTATTATTTACCCTAACTACTTTCTAATTTGTATAGATTTCATGAATATAATATCAACGTATTGTAATATAAATATAATAGGATTAGTAGAGTTGTGACGTCAAACACATGGCTATTAAAATTTTCATAGGACTATTAATAAAACGTTTAATAAGGTAATATATATTTTTCTATAAATAATCATTAATTACGTATTGAATATATTTGGCGTTAATTTTGTAGAAATTCGTTATTCACAATTAAATGAAACTACGTGATGTAGTATTATTTCTACTTTCTTTAAGTTCTTTACCACGACCTAGGTTTCGTTGTATTACATCTTCAGGTGGGCTATTAGCAAACATTCCTTCCATTAATTACGTGTTATAGTTTCGTTATCAAGTGCCATTACTACTGTGCTATATTACGATATATCTTCTCCACACTAAATTCTTTTCCATACTAAATTAATTCTAAAGCTAAATTACTTATATATATATATATATATATATATATATATATATATATATACATATATATATATATATATATATATATATATATATATATATATATATATATATTTATATATATATTAAAATATTCGCAAAAGCAAAACTTGGGTTTTTTCAACTTATAAATTTATCTAAAATTCTGTATATATTTATATATATATATATATAAATATATACATATATGTATATATATATATATATATATAAGGAGTGTCCTTCATTCGAAACAATTTTTCTTTGGAACAAAGCTATTTTTTTAATAAGTTCAGAGAAAACGACGATGTTATGAACTATTGTACTTACATTATGGTCATCCTAGTATAGGTGCCAATTATATACGGGTACATATTACCGGGCGCGTAAATAAAAACAAGATGGTCGTTTATAGCTATAAAATTATTTCTGTTTTATGAATTACTTGAGAACCTCAAATTAATTATTAATTATTTTTAAAGGAAGTTATAAAAAAAAAACTGTGTTGCAATTTCGTGCTTGATATAGCTTTTAATGTGTTCCATACTAATACGAGGCTAGCACTGAAAGTTCTCAGAACTGGCCATTTGTAATACTAATGAAAATTAATTCAAATTTTGAAAACCGTATTCTTATCTGAACCATTTTGCTACTTCGCTCGATTTTATCATTTGTTTTTTATATTTTGGCGACAATTTGAAAATTGTTAATTAAAATATAATTTTGAGGCGAATTTAATAAGTGGAAGTGACCAAATTTAATCAACAACAAAAATTCCGATCTACTTCGATCGGATTTTATAGTAAAGACTGATACAAGAGTAAACTATTAGCAGTTAGGTATCTGGGATTAGGTATCTGGGGTTAAGGTATCTGAGGTTTATAAAAAGTAGAAGTGTTGATTCATCTGGGTATGTCATTTGCTGAAATTTTTGTGAACAGAGCCTTATCGCAGCATGTTGGGATTCTGGAGACATAATGGTGTCATTATGTGAACATGAAATGCTTGGGCCATATAGAGTAGAAATGATTCATATTGGAATGTTATTAATTGAGGTTTCTGTAAACCAAACCTTATTAAATGATGTTGACTGCGCTGGGGACTGGAGGCTGTTATTATATTAATATTATATGCTTGGGAGCGATGTTGGATAAGCATTATAGCTGGCAAGTCACGCGTATAGCAATACGTTCAAATCTCGCTGGACTCAAAGAAATCCTAGGATCGACCACGTGGGTCTTTTAATCGCATCACGTGGACTCGTAACACTCTTCAATGCATTAAAGAAGAGAAAACCATTAGCTTTTCTTAAAATAAAATTTATATAAATTTTAAAAATGGTCATATCAAACACATTATTGATACTAAAAAAGAAAATCAGTCGGGGTACAAGTAATTTTTATATTAACAAATAGATAATCAGCCGAACTGGCAATATTAAAACCGCCCCTGGTACCAATATAGCCAGAGACCAACATTTTCCAAGGTTAATAAAAAATTTAGGAACCCTCTCAGTATTATTCGAAACAATTGGTGATGCAGAGCTAATCAACCAAACACATTTAACCAGAATCTATGATTTCTTATCTCCTCTACTAAATTCCGACCTATATAAAATAGAAAACGAAGTCTCTAGCATGCCAGAATAAATTTCTTCTAAAATAATGAACCAACTCCTAACTACATTCATATAACTGTGCGTAAATGAAACACACACATTTAAAATGTATATTTCCCGATATTTACTATGAAGTTCAATAGAATTTGGAAATCATAATCGTTATTACCCTGAATAGAGGGAACATCAAATTTTCTTATAGATCTCATAGAAAAATAAATTTCATATGCGAAATATAAACTCATATCAAAAAGAAATCAACTCCCATTCAGACGGGGAATCCCGACCCGAATAAACCATTTCTGCCACCCCTTACATAATATAATTGGCAAAAATTAACTCAAACTCAAAGACATTCCCCCGAAACGAAAGAAATAATAATACTACCGATATATTATTACACTTAGATTAATCCGATGATACAATCGCGAACAATATATTGCTTATTGCTAATACTACATAAATACCCCCACTAACCGACCTCGAAATTGGTAAATATACAAAATGCACAATCTAAGTTGGAAACCAATCATACCAGCGGGTAGGGGAAACTCTATTTTAGAAATCCTTTAGTCAGATATTCCAATAAACTTATTCAATAATCAATTACACATAGATTGTTTCTTGCAATCACCAACAACACTCAAAACAATATAAATATTTCTATATCAACATACGTTTATTTAAAGATACGTAAAACCCGACCATCGTTATGATATTTGGCTCTTAAACCATAATTATACACTCGAAATTGTGTCAAACTTACAGGTTAAAATCCCGAATTTATAATGTAAATTGACCATTTGCATAATGAAACAAAACGATGTAACCGCAAACAATTCTCAGGGAAAATGAACCACCGTGGCATATACAATATAGTGCAGCAGATCCGATGACGATATTATAGACAAAATATTTAAAAAAATAAAGCCGAATACATAAACAATTGCGAAAGACATACACGAATAATACATACAGACTAATTCGTAATTTGTATCTGTCTCTAATAAACTTTTTGAAAAGCCACATTTAGGTTCTTTTACTTTGGAAACCAAAAATTGGCGACAAAAATAGGTCCATTTTCAAAATACACCCAAGCTTATACCTTAAAAAACTTGACTGCGATTGGCATTTTAAATGTCTTCCAATATATCTCACAATGGTCTACCTTTCCGTATAAAAGCCTATCAAAATATAAGGAATTTGCAAAACTTAGTAAAATAAACATACATTTTATTTGCGTTAAAAATCCACAATCGAATGAGCTTCCCTTCCCCCACCTTTCCAGCTCCCTTCAATCATTTTAGAAAATGTAAGAATCCAGCTACAAAATAAATATAGTGCCCCTACCACAGAAGTGGTGTTAAAAAAGCACTGTGAATGTGATATAATTTAATCGTCGACACTGATCTGTCCTTAAATCGGATGTCACAGAAAAGTTTGAACTGCGTCAATACAGATCTTTTCTTCTAGATTATACAACACGTTCTCATACACATTGGATAAAACTAAACCATTTACAGTGTAGCGTGATTAAAGTTGGTTCAATTATGATTATGTCGTATTTCTAAAAAACAAGTTTTAAACATGAATGAAAGATATAATATGTAGCACATTATCAAGTGCAGATTGTGCACTGGTATTGAATTATTTATTGAAATTCAAATGAAAAGAGAAGTAGGTCAATTTGTATATAACAGCAAAAGATCACCTTGAAAAAATTATCATCTCTTCATCACATACAGAATCAAATGAAAATAAAGAATTACAAAACCACAGCGCCCAGTATCTGGGCAGAAGCCATTAGTCATGTTTCGATGTTAAAATTTGTGAGCATGATGAACCACTCGCTTTAACAGGTCGGAAAATAGAAAAAACCTTCAATATTAGTTTTGATTCGATCACCACGTTCATCACGAAGTTGGTGGTTGTCTCGTAAATGACGAATAATATTTTCCGTACTGGCTCTTTTATTATTATTTTTTACTTTCACTCTGTAACCACTAGTCATCCATTAAACTCCATTACAATCTTAATTTTGCAATGCAAATTCCAACAAATTATTTCAGTTAAATTTAACAAAAAGGTTTTGATTGTAGTATGATGCAACTACATTGTTAGCAACAACAATCATGTCAAAACAAGGCCACTACCTGCTATGTTTTTATAGGTTAGTTCTAAATCCAATTTGTAAAAATAAATAAAAAAATGATGTTTTCACTCTCTGCTTCTATTGCACTTAGACATGATATAAATAAACTTGGCCTAACATTTTTTATTTTCTTCGAAAGACATTAAATATCTAAAATTTTTCCAGAAAAAAATATTGCCAGTTTTAATCGTGTATAACAATAGAGTTAAGGAAAGTTTTTTGAAGTTATGCTTGGTTAAGCACTTTATAAAAAATTATGAGAAAGACATTTTACGAATGCAACAAAAAATAGATAGAATGAAGTTGCTCTCTATGCAACAGATATCTATAGGAAATCAACATAATAAACATATATTTATATAATTGATTTGACAGGTGAGTGGTCCACCATTTCATTTTTCTGCGGGATTTCCATTGTAAGATAATCATCTGACAGACCATTTTTATATATATGTGTTCATATTAAATTGGATGCTGAGTATTCTTTTAAATGCTTAAAATAATTAAATTTTATTTTAAAATTTAAAATTGATTTAGTTAATTTAAAGAACGATAATAAAAAATATTATTATTATTATCAATAATAATATTAATATTAATAATATTATGTTAAATGATAATGATTTTAATTCTAGATAAAAAGATAAACTATTTTACTACTTTGTTTGAAAAAAAAAACAAAGTTGAAGCGCGATAATTTGGAAACTGTCTGGCAGATGGTTGGTTTACAATTGAAAGCTAGCAGAAAAATAAAATGTTTGACCACTCATCTTTGAAATAAATTTTAAATTAAAATTTTTAAAATGCAATTATTTGATTGAATTTAGATTTTACCAACCGTATTTATAATCAGGTTCCAGTCCTTTTAGTATTTTATTTCTATTAATTAATTGAGTGCTAAATAAAGTTATTTTTGTATTATTCCAAAGAAATATAACTTCTAACGCGCGTGCATAATAAGTACACACAAATATTTTTTATATAATTGTTTGTTAAATTCGTCATTTTCTCGTTATTATATGCGCAAAAATAGAATAAAATCGCACGTAAATCGAAGACGTGTTGCTTAAACTCGCGCCGCACGGTAAACGACGTATTGTATATGCACGTAAAAAGTATAGAAACAATGAGGCTATTATAAAAAGATGGACGGACGGATATGATAAAGATAATTTGAAATTAAGGTTACTGTGTAAATCTGAAAAGGCATTATATGGCATTGTGTTAAAGGTACATTACTATTGAGATTAAATTTTTTCTGGGAAAAGTAAAATTCTTCTACAGAAAATCCCATCATTATTTTCGCCAAAAAAATTGACCGTTTTAATTAAAATGACTAAATGTAATGAAGGCCGCCATAAGTCGGGACGGGCGTTTGCATTCATAACTAAGTTTCGCTGTCTAGCTTTCCTTTAACGTTTAATTTACATATTTTCACATTTCAATATCATATAAATGAAATTCAGGTGAAAGAACTGCACCGCCCATTGGGGAAAAACTTCTGGCACAAGTTGTAAACATTGTGGCGGTCGACCGAGCTTTAAGAGACGTTCCTCTAACGACGCGGTAAATTCTTCAATATGCTGCAGTTTTAGAAAGTTCTTTATGCGCTTCGTTGTATGAAATTGAAGAGTTGTTACAAATTTAATTATATATGCTTTTCTAAATAATTCTTTTAATATTTCTATATAAAGGGATTTCCTGATCTGAATGTTTAATTGGCCTAATAATTTTTCTTTATATAAATGGTAAAATTTCTCGAACTCCAACTACAATTTAGACTAGAAAAATATATTCCTCATTACATCATTTATGGAAGTCGGTAACTTTAAATATAGAAGCCTGTAACGAGATTTGTGATTTCTGGGAATTTAAAAAAATACTTAGTCATTGTTGGTCTTATTTGTGTTTATATATTTACAGTTAACATATTTTAAAGTTAAAATTATCGTGATTGTGACCTATGTTAAATTTTAAGTTGAATTTTTATAACATATATAGATTATAAATCAGTAAAATGATAGGTAGCCACAGATTTGTATAAATTATTTGTTAGGCACAAGAAGATATTGATGCACCACGGGCTCTGTTTGCCCCAAACGGCGCTTAAAGGAAACGATAAACGATTGATCTACTTCTGGGGAGCTCCGCGCATCGCTTTATGTACATCGGTCCCGCTTTACCTGCATTTCAATTTTAGGGAAAATGTTCAGTCAGTCAATGACATCTTCTTTATGAGAGTACCTTCTTTTACCGTTTGGATATGAAATATGAAGCTTTATCTAGCAGATGAGTTCTAATGATTTTGAATTGAATACCTTGTATTTACATTTTTATTGTACTTTTTGTGTCGATAGTCGAGGTTTTTCAAAGTTTTTCGAAATTGGATGTATTGTAGGAGCATAGGTTTATCTTCTCAAGAATGTATGTTGGGCTGGTCGATAGGATTCAGCTGTCAGATAGGACGAGGTTGTTGGGGAGTTTTATGATTAAATAGTGTGTCTTTATTCATTGGCTACCGAGGCTCTTTAGCATATTATAAATGCAATATTTGGAATAAATTTCGTTCAGAGTTTATTCTTATTAATGTCGTTCGACCTATTAAAATATTAATTTTATGTTCAAGATGCGGAATTATGTAATTCATTAGATGACTATGTTAGCTATGCACCGTTTACATACACTCTCGAAAGTAGTCCAACAGAATTCCTCTTAAATTCTACAGTGCTATTATCCTTCCGTTCACACCCCATTTTCTTCGCTTTATTTCTTCGTTTTATTTTTCCTGCGATGAATTTAATTTTAACCATGTATTATTTCTTATGATCATTATTCAAGAAACTATTGTTAATTATACAGTGACTATAATTTGTGGTAGACTACCTCGGATACATTTGCTTAAAGTCATGGGCATCGGTCGACTGGAAGAGCTTATGCTTGCAGTAATAAATACGCTATATGTACAAATTTAATGCACCAAAAAATAGCCTTAAAATAAAGAAACCTATTTGGAATTCAACCCGCTTGGCAAATGTTTTCATGCCCCACATCATTCCTGTAAAATGACGATAAGAAATGTGCGCAAAAAAAGTTAAACGCAAAGACATTTTAAAATAGTCAAAAAACAATTTAAACAATGTGTGATTTTTAAAACTGTACGAAGTAATATTAAGTAACTGGTTTATATTCGGAAAGTGGGATGAAGAATTTGATGATGAAAAATTTTCTTAGATCTGATTATTGATGGTCGAAGATTAACTATGAGGAGGTTATTTTAAAGGTCTTGTTACGAAATTAATAGGGGAATTCAAGACAAATCGATAACCTAATTAATTTTGGCGTCAAATAACACGTTAAAATAAATTTGTAGATAGTAATATATGTTAAAAATAAGAGCTAATCATAGTAATGGAAAATTAATTGTTCCTTATATTATATGTTTGTTCATTATATTGATGCATGTGCCTTGAAAACAATGAGATATATCCCACATCTTATCTCTTTGTGCTATACTGCCGCTGGGACCAAAAGTCAGTCGAGGAATTAATTTGTTTGCATCGAAATTAACCTGAGGTAACTTTGCGACCATAATATTATTGCAGCAATCTAGGTCAAACAATTTCCTCAACTCAAAGGTTTATTTACATTATATTTATGTTATATGTTGTTACCTTAAATGATGAGTCACTTAAAGTTTTGCTATACCACATTTGTAGATGTAAAAATATGATTTACATGTGATCTTTTTACCGTAATATTTAATTGAATATACATAAAACAATGTTATTTTAATACGATCATAAATATAATTTAAAAAAAACTGGTGTGTCTAAGTAACAAAATAATAGGTAGGTTTAGGAAATTTTAGAATAATTTTTCATCTGCATAAAATATTATCATTTCGTGAATTTGTTAGAACCGAAATAACTTGCCTTCTGTGTTATTAATATAATTATTACAGTGTATTATATTTCGATAACACTAAATCCTACATTCTCAAAGTGGACCCTATTACCTTTTGGGGGCTATTACTGTTACCTTTTGAGGGGAAGATCCTTTTACGTTTTTATGAGGTCTTTGGCAGAAATGACTTATCTCTGCCCAATGTACATAATTATATCATATAAAAACTTGGGATTGTTTACAGAATAGAAAAGTCTATATGAAAATGATTTCTAACATACCACACATAAATATTGAAAATAAAACTCGTATATGACGTTAGTTTCACAAACAATCTTAAAAATATTTAGTGGGCAATACAATTTTTCGTACACTTTCATAATTTTTAAATATAAGTTAGGATTCGGACCTATTTGAGAAAAGTGCCAGAGTTTTGTTTTACATTTCTGCCGCTCCATCTGACAAAATTTAATTTGATTTTGCATCTCTATTTAACATGTCAATAAGGGTTCTTAATCTGGACTTCTATTGACATATCAATTTTACGTTACAAATTCTGCAATAATATATATTTCTACTAAGGTTACCTGTATGAACTAATTAAAATATGCTGAAAAATATTATTATGTTATCCTCGAGTCATTTTCCAATCTGTATATACATTAATAATTTTAGATTTGGCATATATTACGCAGATATTTACGAAAACAAGATTAAGGAAATATAAAAATGTGATAAAACACAAAATGATTGTTTTTAGAATTTTGTCTCTTTGTATGTTTATTTGTTTGCGTATCAAGTAAGGACCACGTTTTATCGTTTGTTTTGTTGCAATTAGTCTTTTGGAAAAGAAGAAACGTTAATCTGGAACATCAATATAAAGCGAAACTTAACTAAAAAGTTACATTTTTATAGTTTTGGTTACGATCGACGTGAATGAATATTATAATATAATGAAAATTCAATGAATATTTTAAATTCAAAAAATTTTGATATTTATAACATAAATGGGACAGCTAGTTATATTATAAATATCGCAATCCGTGACCAATTTGCGTAATGGCTTTTTAGTGTGCCGTCGAATAGCTTTTTTGGTAAGTTAAATTATGTTCTTTTTGAGAGCGGTAATATTTTTAAAATTGAAAATTTCGTTTAATATGAGTAAAACTTCTAGTTTGAGCCATCGATTTACGAACCCCCTTTTAACGGAGAAACCTGAGAGATTTTCATAGTGGGTAGCAAAAATGACATTTTTATAATTTCGCTATACGAAATGAAAATAATTAGAAATTCAAATAATTCTTGTGATAGTTTTTCTCTTATTTACGCATGTATGTGTAAAGGATCAAGAGTGAAACTAACGAACCTCGAAACAGCGAAAAGACGATGCCCTTGTGGTCTCTGTATAAATTCTTATCGATGAGGTCTCCAGTAAGCACGCTCGTGCGGCGGCAAGACGATCCTACTTTCATGGTTTCAGCACATTTAGATAGTAATTAAATGTCAAGGTTAAGAAAGGCAATACTACGGTAGCTGTAAATAAATGTTTTTTTCTTTACATATCTATGTCAGACAATTTGTAAGAAAGAGTTTATTTTGATAATTATTTCCATAAAATACACATGTTTAGTGATTTTTTATAGTTTCTGAGTTATATTTTTTATGTTTTTTTATTTAAACTCATGATTGAAGACCAATTGTTTCTTTGTGACGTGAACAATTAGTGGACTAAGTATCCTATTCGAGTTAAAAACATTTACTTTAATATGTCTTACCATGGCGCCATTTAACATAAAACTAAATGTTCGAAACATCAGATTTTGAACTTATTTGGAAGCAATTTAAAAAAAAATTACTTTTTTCCGAATCTACTTCAAAAATTCTTTTATATATTAGATTTTTCTGGACAAGAAACTTGAATTTGTTACCTTTACGGAGTGATCCTAATAATGTAGTAAATGATTAAAGTAGTGAAAATTGAGTTTGAGCCGTATTTATCATAAAAAGTAATAATAACATGACGTAACCGTAACCCCTTTTTAGAGTATTATTACTTGTGCTGATCAAACTCATTATTCACTCGTCTTAGACAGGCTAGTGAATAACTTTTGCGCTTATGGTTACGCTTCAGTTGTTTTATGGTTTAGTTTCTGTAACGATTTTTCGATTTTTTCCTGGTCTTTGAACTGTAACTGTCTGAATAACTGTTATTGCATAAATTGAATATCTTAGTAAGATTAACGGATTATTGAATTGCTTAGCGTTTTGATGCTTGTACTTGGAACCTAAAATCGTCATATTTTTCTCGGAGGAGTGATTTGTCTTGACTAATATGGTACACGATATGGAACACCTCGGAAACAGTAAGACTGTGCTAGGCATATGTAGAATGTAAAGGTGGATTTCGCGAGCGGTTTCTGACCACCGTATGATCTAAAAAGTTCATAACGAAAGAGGTCCATCGACAAGTGTTACCGTAGTAGAAAGCTCAACGGGAGAGGGAAATCACTAATGTCATTTTATTAAAAATCAATAATTGGAACCTGAAAGTCCTGACGGAATCGTATTATTTTTTTTAAGAAAATGTTGAGGAGCCAAGAGGACAATTAAAACATTTTTAAAGTAATATGATGGATGCCATTGCCATGAAATAGTTACAATCTTTGCTTTGGGTGACTAAACGGGCAGATAATTAAACTCTTTTGAATCTCAGATTGATTGAATGGGGAGTCCTATGCTCAATTTGTGCAATTGTGAATCCTTTTATCATAACTTGAGCGTAAGAAATTATTTAGGAGTAAACGAAAGATTCCTCGGGAAATATCGGGTCTTGGCGCACCCATAGCTTACCCAATGTGACTTCTCTAATTAAATCCAATTGATTAGTCCATGAGGGGACACTTTAAGGAGTAACTAAAAAAAAGTCGCAGGTAGGAAGAACTGAGAAGAAAGCTGAGAAAAAGCAGAGAAATAATTAAAAACTGTAAAACGGCATTAATTGTTTAAATGAAAATTTTTCCGGTAATGCTGTTATTGTATTGACGAAGATGGCCACAATTTTGAAAAAAAAAATATGTATTTTCTTAAATCAAATACATTTCTGATAAGTTTTATTTACTTGTAGTTATTTCTTTAATTACACACAAAAACACAATTTTCACTTTACTTAGGGTCCAGTTTTAATGCGAACCCCAGATGTAGAAATTTAATTTTTTTATTAAAAATCTGATGACATAGAAAGATTTTTTTAAGTAAATTCTCGAAAATAATTATGTAATTTTTCTTTCAATCGATATTAAATATTAAGTTCAAACTAAGTTGTTTCAAATATTTCGTTTTTACTTTAAAATATTCGCGTTATGCGTTAAGATATGTGTGAAGTAACGGGCATAATTGAGATATCCCGAGATATTTTCATAATCGAATAATTCCGTTACATTAATCATAATTACCCATTGCAGTTTAATATGACTGTTACATACGACTATACTCTTTGTTACTCTTCAAAGTAAAAGCAAATATGTAAGATTATGTGTATTCCCTCAATTGGTTTGTGGAGGTCATATTTATTCAGCATTATCGGTTATAAATATCATTTATTTTATCATGTCATTGTGAAGACCACGTTTATAATATTTTAAACAAAAACTAGAAGATGTTTTATTCACGTCTAACTTAGAAATTTCAATTTTTGCTGCAATAAGTAATGTTCGTAAAAAATGAATACAAATATAGTGCTTTAATATTCTCTGAGTTTAGCAATGAACCAGCGAAATGTAAGCTCGCAAATGGCGACTGTTTGATATTGCCAGGAGTATTGCCACTTTAATCTTGAAAAAGTATAGATTTAATATCAATACATTTACTTGAAAAACTACAGCAAATATCGGTGCAAAGGTGCGTCTGTACGTGTCATTAAAAGTCACTCGAATTATGGCGGCGTATTAACAACAAATTGACCATATAAACATCTAAATGGTGTCTTTGGCTAGTCCCATTACCATTTATATTAAATTTTGTTTTTAATAGAAATATTCTTTTCTCAACAGCGGGGTTATTTTAACATAAGAGAATAAGAATGTCGAAATATTGGTTTCGCCCATACCATAATATTTTGGCAACAAAGTTATTGAATTTTCCACTTTTGTTTATCACGTATCCTAAGAAATGTGATGTTTTCAAATATATTAATTAATTTTCCCAATATAGGTTCCTTAAAAACGAAAAGAATTTGTGTTTTCGTGTTTGTAAATGAAAATGGCTTATATATGGAGACGCTATTTCCTTGTCTATTGATAGTTGTGTAATATTTCTTCATTTCTCCTTAACTGTTAATAAATTTAACTTTTATTAAATTTTTATTTACTATTATTAAAGCCTTTTCACGGCAAATAACAAGATTATCCTTACCAAGCGTTATTTTCACTATATTTCGATTTCATCATAGAGTTGAATCTCAGATATATGTATAATGCTCGTAATGTGAGATGGAAGAAGGGTAGTATGATAGTGTGTGCGAGCGTGTAAAGGACGCCATGTAAGCTGAAGACGGAGTAAATACCGGCGGAGTCAGCGTCGCGCAACGAGCAGCCGCCTACAATTGGGTCACATATTACATATTTTATGGGCACCTCGGCTTAGCTCTCCTTGCACGTCTACACCTTGCTGAAACTACAAATTACCTATCCACTTAGTTGGCGCTTAGGGCGAGATCGTGTTCTCTCGCAAGACTGTATGCTTCGTACTGTGCTATATCAAAACGTTGCTCTTACTTGTTGTTTATGTTGTAAAAGTTAATATCGCTAAGTAATAAAAGCAATATAGAATCCAGCAAAAGTGTGTGGTACATACAATATCTTCAAATATTTTTGCTTTACTTTTAGTAATTTCGTCTAGAATCGTTGTGCTCTAATGAAATAAAAGTTATAAGAATCGTTTGACGGAAAGCGGTTTGAAAATCCTCCAGAAGAACTAAACACATAATTGACGGTAAATAATTTTTTATTTAAGTGTAACGTTTATGGTAAATAATTTAGAATAATAAGCTGCTTCTAGAAATTTTCTGTTGTTTTCGTATTTCTGCATCCAGCATATTTATAATATTTGTACCGGTAAGATCAAAACAGTGTGAAAAGGCTGGTTGTGACAACGCTTCCTGTCTCTCTGTCAGAAGTCTCTCGCTCGCTTACACATAATCCATGAGCCTGAAATCAAAACGCACATTTCAAATTATGTACAATAAATACCATTTCACAAAAAAATATACTTAAACCCCATGGATGAAATCAGGCCTTTGAGTACAGGGCAAATATATTTTTAGAATTGATCGATTTTAGTTCTTTTAAAGGTTTAGTCTCAGAAACGGCCATAATTAGGAAGTAATTTATCCTCAATATTATACATATAGTGTATTTAAATGACAAATACTAAAATTGATTTACGTAAATGATAAAGTATTAATTTGTATTCTTAAATGCTGAAAATTTTATAAGTTTCTTCCACAAGAATCGCGTAGAGCGAGGTTTGCTAGACTCGTACTCAGCTAGTTTTTGCCTTATGATTATTTTTTTATTAAATGAGGTATATGAGAGATTCCTGCAGTATTTGTCTGTTAGTAGTATTGACTACTTTAATAAAATATCTGTATGCATGTCATTGCCTTGAAGATTAATTTCAAGCGGTGCGAGCCTGTTTTTGTTCATGTTTTTATTCAGTGCGGTATTTTGAATTGTTATTTAGGCATGCATATAGATACCTGGTAATGTGACAAAGAAGAAGGCTAGGGTGATTTGGGAACTGGAAAATATGTAGAACGTCAGCAGTAAGCCAACGAGGAAATGAGTTCGCGAAAAGCAGTAGAGAGTTATCTGGGTCCAAGAATTACATTAAATGACAGAAGTAATAGCGGAAAGTACAAAATATAAATTCATGAAGCTTGTGCCAACATTTCAGGGTTTTCTAAAGATTCTGTTTGCGATCTTATTATATATAATATCTTATTATAGATATTTATTCGTTGAAACCTCTAATGGCCCATATTGATGGACACTTTTTAGCTTGCTGATTTTTTTATATTATAACATTTTGATGAAATATGCAAACTTGTAATTTTGTTAATATTAATTAGAGGTACGAAATCATATTATAAGTTTCAATGAGCAGTTTTATGATCAGTTTTGAAATTAAATTTTAAATTCAATTTATCATCAAGGGGACGGTACATGAGAACCCTTCACTCTATGAAATAAAAGTTATATAATTTAGATTGTTACATCTAATTATTAGAAGATATTCATTTATAACTGAATATACAATGTACGAATCATACTTTTATGTTCTCCAATTTAATTATTGTCCAATGTATATTTATAGTGTGAGTATATTTATTGGTTAAATAAGTAAAGTAAATTTAATTATCACCACGGTCAGTAAAAATATCTGATTTTAAGCTGCAGAACTCTTTGTAGATTTAATTTATATTTGATTAAAATTGTGAAAGAAGAAGCTTTAAAAATTAAAGTGGATAAAATTTAGTATCAATTAAATGAAAAGAATGAGCATCAAAAAATACCGGGTGTGAATAAAGATTCAAGAGACAGAAAAAATAATTTTAAATTGGCTTGGTTCATTTAATATTTCATACTCACTGAGAATGTATAATGGCAGAGCGACCGCGTGTTGCTTGGGCTTCGGATTTTGTGAGATCCTGTGCGCTTCATCTTCGGAGGCTGTTGCTATAATGTTTTATAATTTTAATGAATAAATAGACGTAAAGTTTGCCCATTATATTGTTACGTGTTATATCATTTATTTATTTTAAATATTGTTTGAATTTTTTTCAAAATCAAGATATAATTTACTGCTCTGTAAAAAACTGTACAATTAACGCTGTAATGCATTTTGGCTAACAAGGTCCAGTTAATTTGAAGTTGACCTTCATTATACTCCCAAAAACTTTAAGAGTTTTAATTCTTATTGTATTTGAATTCATAACTCAAAATTTGTATAAATCAACAAAAACAAAGGAAAGGTTTAAGGAAATTTTAATTTGCAACACAAATCATTTCAAATGGGCCATCTGATATTTCTATGTATTATTTTGTTTTCAATGTAACTTAAATAAATATTTTTAATATATAACTGAATTTAGTTTTTACTGACAACTGATTTTTTATTAAAATTAAAATTGTCAATGGTCAAAATAATATACATAGTATAAAATAATAACATGTACCTATCTGTTGCTATTTAATTCAATATATTAAATTCATAAAGCATTCGAATATAAAATTTCTTAAGTATCTGTCATTTCTGTATGTCGTTTTACGCATCTCAGTAATAAAACTGAAATAATAAAGTTCATTACTATTTAAACGAAATCGTTGAAACATATAGGAAACACGAATAGGAAAACCATAAGACATCGAATTAGGTAACTATAATAAAATTATCAGTGGTAAAATAAGAACGTGAAAATAATTCCTTTCGCACATAGATCAAATGTAGGGCCAAATGACGATCATTAGCACCCAGAAACAAAAATGAAGCAAATTAGGTGTTATCACGTTAGGGTAGTGTCAGAATACAACAAAAACAGTTATTTGAAAAAGAAAACCTGATGGATTGTCTGAAATCTACTGGAGTCTCATTTCACAATCGTCATTTCCTTAAGGCGGGGCAGATGAATAGCACACAAATGTACATGTTTTGTTAAAGCGACTTATGTAGTATAACGCACATTATACAGATTATTAAGTGGAAACAAAAGTATCAATAAAAAGTGTTAACATCAAGAGAAAGTCCAACTTTAAATTTTTAGTTTTTTGGGTCTTTATTTTTATTAATTATTGTTGTGTTAGTATTTCAAAATCAATTCGTGCTAAAATTTAGTTTATTTTGTTATATAAAGTAATAAAAATAATCGAATTGCCAATTCATTCTATCATTGTGTCGTCTGGGAGAAATTCGCAAGCTAGGAATATCTAATAACATATAATACGTACGCCATACGTACAATTTAATTTTTGTGGGTGTTAAATCTTGAATCTATATACATTATTATACCGAAAGAATAATCTTAAAAAACATCTAAAAAGTTGAGTTCAGGGAACAATAATAAGCGATTGCGAAGAAACCCACCGTCACTGACATGTGTGTTTGTCTGTGTATTTTTTGTTTGTTTACGCATCATAAAACATACTAGATAGACATTGATGAAGTTTCGAAAATTGTATGTTAGGATGTCAGAAATCAAACAAAGTAAACGTGTAATCCCGATATAACGTCGAGGAGGTAAAAAATATAGGAAAAATATCAGTCTAACAATAAAATTTAATTGTTTTAAATTACTAAGAAAAATACATATTTTAATATTAAAGATATTGGTGTACTCACATTGCAGTATCGATCCCATGTGAGTTAATTTATATCTAACCCCAAGAGATGGCTCTAGATGTAAGTTATCTCACGCTGTTGAAATCGTTTTTTAAAGTATTTAGTATATGTGACGGAGTCGTGGACAAAAATAAATAAATAAATGAATCAATAAAAACAAATTTTATTAAACATACCTGCAACGATACAAATATAAATATGAATTAGTTTTGAAAGAAATTCTTACAACATGAAATTAATTACAAAAAAATTACGTGATCAAGGCGGCAGAATCAGTTCTAATTTCACAAAGCAGTTTTCTTATCAAATTATTTTGCTGACGTAAATTTTAAAATATCGTTGTCCTTTGACGTTTGAGAAATATCAACCATCATTTGTGTACGGTGAAGCTACTTTAACTATTGATGCCCGCGTAGGGGTGCGCTCCCCGGCTCGCCGGGTGTCGCGGTACTTAAACAGAAATGGTATTCGTTCTGACATGCGGGCTCAACAATGGTTTCGGTTTAAGGCCCCGCAGGATTATGATTTAACCTCGACGAACTCTACGGCGATCATTATATGAATATTATTTGATGTACATGTTACATAGTCTGTCTCTGCCCTTTGGAATACCGCTTATGTATACGTATCAAGGTTGCGTAATATTACATTTATTCGAACGGGATTGAATGAACCATCAGGGCACCTAAAATGATACGAGTATTAGTATTGTAGCAGAAATGTTTACGATGCTGAAATATAAATCTTGATATTGGACTTTTTATTTAAATGAAAATAACTGTATAAATGTAATAACTGTATAATAACTAATTAAAGTTTCGGAAACATTAAATGGTTTTCGTTTCGGAATTACCTTTGATTTAATAACAGTGTGCTAATTTTTTTTAATTCGACAGGAAAATAACCCTTTGAAGCAGGCACAATGTAATTATATGAAGATGTTTTAGTCCTTCGCGGTGTGTATTTTATTATCGTCTAGCCCGCATAGCACTATTTTACAAGTAACTTTAATACTGCTTTTTAGATAGAGGAGATCTTCCTTTAAATTTACATGAATTTTTCAGGATATATTTTTTATATAAATTTGGCCTTTGAAATATGACCATGTCTGTACGTATGTAACTACGTGGATGTACGCATGAGGATACATTAAAGGTCGCAATTCTTGGGCGATTTTGGTGATTCTTTTATCTATCGACTCGTTAATTGTAAAAACAGAAACCTGTTGATTTTTCACAACGGTTTGTCATGTAGTTTTATTTTTATAAACATTTTTTTACAAAAACTTCTTTTTTGGCTTGTGCATCAATCTCCTGAGGATCTTCTTGGCTATTATCTCCGTTCCCTGTTGTTTTAATTTTTAAATTTTGTATTTTTTGTATTTTATAGGCATATGACCAAACTCGCGGTTAATGGTCGCGTATTTCGTTAATTTTTGCTTGATTGTTAATTGTTGATTGTAATTAACTAATGTAAATTTATGTCGTTAGTTTGATATTTATATGTAGGAAAACAAAATATTAAAATAATATTAATAAAAGAAAACACCTGTCAAGCACGAGTGGAACTCACACTACAAGGGTTCCGTTCACATTTAAGCATTTATAAACAAAATATTCTTATTGAACTATTTACAAATTTTTAGAATCAAAATAAATTGCCTAATGTACTTTCACAGGTGCATATTCGAAAAAAAATTACATAATATAAAAACGAATTGACGATTTTCGGATATTTCCTTTACTTGTGCTGTAAACCCAAGATTTTTGCTAAATTTTATGATTCTAAATCAACGGGAAGTACCTTATAGGTTTTGATTTATTTGCGAATGTCAAAATATACTTAATAAATAGCCGTATTTTTAGGGTTCTTCCTGATTGCATAGACTTAGAAGCTTGATTTTTTTATAGCTCTAAGGGATCATAGACTTAAGTTTTTGATATTATTTTCAACTTGATACCTCTACGTGTTCCTGAGTAAAAGGGTCTTGACAGACAGAGAGACGGACGACAAAGTAATCCTAAAAGGCTTCCATTTTTTTCTTTGGTACGGAACCCTAAAAAAAAGCGGCACGTGTACATTTTTGGTATTACCAACAATTTACAAATGCTAATATTATTTTTCGCCATATTAATACTTTATTTAGCATATCTTTTACAAGCGTAAGGAAGTCGTGCACTTCTTAAAATACAATGGTTTTATTACTCATAACTTTATTAACGTTACGTATTCAGTTCTTTCTTAGATATTTATTGTCTTAATGCAGGATATGTGATGCCTAATTACAACTTCCTACGTAGATATTCCTGGTGATAAAATGGGTATAATAAAAAGCGGTCAAGTGCGAGACGGTACAGGCACAAAGTAGAGTTCCGTAGTTGTATATGTCTCTCATAATCGTAGATGCAAATTACACGAAATCATTTCTTTCGAAAGCTATAATAAAATGCGCCAAATTAGAGTAGGAGGGTATTGTGCATCACCCTGAAGCTTAAATACTTCGTAAACGAAGACCACCAGTGAAAAATGGTACTCAATTAAATGAAACTACGTGATCTAGTACTATGTCTACTTTCTTTGATTTATTTACCACGACTTAGATTTCGTTGTATTACATCTCCACGTGGGCTATTAGCAAAGATGATTTGATGTTGTAATACAACGAAATCTAGGTCGTGGTAAAAAACTTAAAAAAAGTAGAAATAGTACTAAATGACTACGTGAATAATGAATTTCTACAAAATTAACGCTATATATATTCAATATTTGAAAAAAATTGTAAAGAGAACCTCAACATCATTTTAAAAGACTTATCCAATTGTACCAGATTGAATGGGATGTGCAAAAAGGAGACTGGCAAAGTTCCATATAGTGTTGGGCCCATGTGTTACAAGAATAAAAATGACACTGTCACATAGAGAAATTTAAAAAAAAGCTCCTCATGATTTTTATAAAAATCGTCAATCAGACAAAAGAGAAATTTTGTATTTTTTTGCGAAAAGTTAGGTTATTTTTCATATTAGATTATAAATATAATTTCTACGGCTTATTATAACTATCAATTAATAACTAGCGAGATAAAACAAAGTGCAGATTGTGTCTTGTTATTTCTTCCATCCACAGATGTATTGTATTAATTCATGATACTCACAGGCTCGACAGGGTCGTCGAATAAAGTTTCGTAAATCTCGATAAGAAAGAAAAAGCCATTAATTTTGACAACAATAGAACCATTATCAATGTTTGTTAACAATTTATTTTTAATTAATCAAAAAATTAATCAATCAAACAACTTATTGTCTCCACGAAATATATTCATTTAAGTTCCATTTCTACTTTTGGGCCAAGAAATGCATGTCGTACATGAATTTTAAGCTCCTGTCTTATTTTGTTTGAAGCCCCTGATTATACGGACGCGGAACTCTAAAATAGAACTTGTAAACTCAGCCATTATTTTAATTTTGACTTTCTCCAAATTTTTCTTCTTTAGTAGGATATGTAACTTATTTTGAAGATTTTGTGGATGTTTACATTGGTGAAAAAATTAGTAATTTTATCTCAATGTATCTAGTCAACAAATATTAATAGCGTGTTGATATTTGATTTACACATCATTTTTTTCATCCATCCACCAACTTCACCCCTGTTCACCACACCAGGCAGACGTCTGATATTAAATAATGCATGTCACATAGGCCTAAATGATGAAGTACGTTTTCATAATGCGCTGATTCATTTAATTATTTATGTCAAATAACATTTTTCAAGTTTGAAAAAAATATTTGAAATGTGTTTTCCCGTGCAAGCTTTACTTTTAATATTTTCCGTGCTCCTTTAAAAATATGATATTTTATTTTGTAGAGATAATTTTAATTTAATTTTACTTTAAGCCATGTAACAAAAGAAAATATTTCTAAGGGCCTTGCAAGAAATATACAGATCGCTTGATAATTATTTATATCAAATAACATTTACGTTTCGAAAAAAATATTTAAAATGTGATTTCCCCGTGCAAGCATTACTTTTTTTCCGTGCTTCATTAAAAATATGACATTTTACTTTCTATAACTGATTTTAATTTAATTTTACTTTACGGCACCTAATAAAAGATAATATCGTCAATGACCGTGCAAGAAACATACAGATCGCTCGAAAATCATAGAAATAAGAACTATTGGCTTGTCAATATCGTGGCAGTATTTTGTCAACATAAAATATTAAAGTTAATTGTGTCTAAAGAACTTATGTATTTATTTAAAAATTATTAAAATGCTTTCAAATAATAAATTACATCATATTTACGCATTATAAATGTTTACTGATTACAATATGCTTCATTGTCTGAAGCATATTGTAATCAGACAAAGAATTGACATGAGTGTAACTACAAGTTCATTCATTTATATATTATCTATTATATATAATCACTACGTATGTAGGTCTCCATTATATATTATCACTACTTGTCTGTTGTAGGGATGTTGTTGTTGTTGTACCTACCCCCTATTATATATTATAACTACGTGTATAGAGTAGAAAGAAACCACCGAATTAAATTTTAGCACTAAATATAACATTTAAAGTAGGTTATGTAGATGTTATTGCAGAAGTATTTATCGACCAACATTTATGGAAAAATTAGATATGTATACCGAAAAATATAATATGGTGGTTTCTCGCAATTAAATGAAACTACGTGATGTAGTATTATTTCTACTTTCTTTAATTTCTTTACCACGACCTAGGTTTCGTGGTAAAGAAATTAAAGAAAGTAGAAATCATACTACATCACGTAGTTTCATTTAATTGTGAATAATGAATTTCTACAAAATTAACGCCAAATATATTGAACACAGTGGTTTAAGAAAATTGGATGGGGGCAATAAATATTTGTTCGATACATGACAAATAAAGACGAGGTGATATGGTGAAATGCACTAAAACTTCTTAATATTATAAATATGTGATAAATACGCATAAAACAGTGTGCGACGAACCATATATTCCAAATATTGTGTATAGAAGCAAATTTATTCCGATTTAAGACAAGTAAATTGATATAGGAGATGAGTGGTATGGTTAAGGGTAAATGTATTGATTTTGATTGATGATTGATGAACTATACCATAGTTAAGAGTAAATGTGGTCAGTTTGTGGTACTATTCTAATGGAATAATATTAGAGAAGTTAGGTAAAACTGATAAAGTGAAGTCGAGTGGATAACATAAAGTTTTTATTCTCAGTTCACTTTTTGATAAAATTTTTACTTATTGTCTTTTGGAGTCAATATTGTTATTTAACTTACTTTCATGTCAGTTTATGGTGGCGTTATAATAAAACACTAATACATGCCTACTCTATTGTATCTACATTATAAAGCTTTAATTCTAATCATGTGTTCCAATGAATGTTTTTATGAGTATTTTTTATATAACCGAAAATTTTACCTGTAGAATATTTATATTTGATATATATTTAGAATATTTGCACTTGTCGGTTAATTTATTAAAAAAATCAATTTCAAAATATAATATTTTTAACCTTATACTGTTACACCGCTCATTAGTTATTTTATTAATTTGACACTTGACTTCCGCAGGTGTGACACAGATTCTTTCATTTAGTGGTGGAAGGTCTAGTGGTGAACCTATTTCCTGTTACTGGCGTTTTTCAAGAGATTTTAAAATATGTCAGAAAATATAAACATTTTAAAGTTGATAGATAATTTATTATCATGTGATATTACCGGAATTAGACTGAAAACTTTAAAGTGCACGACATATTACGATGAAAACTATTTTGGTTCTAGCTTTACTACATATAACCTGTGTAAATTTCATATGAATAACTTAAGTAGTTTTCGTGTCAAATCTATACATGCTGACAGATACACAATTTATTTTAAACGTTAGAATCTTTTGGGTAATCGAATATGTAAATATTTTAAAATTGCAAATTCTAGACAGGTGTTTCAGTGTTATTTATCCTAATGATTTCGTATGTTATTCCTCATATTAGTAAGTGAGCGTAAGAGAAACCTTTTCTTTAGTAACCAGTACATACAACTATACCAACTTAAATCCGGTTCCACCTCTAGTTACTATGAGTAATTAAGCCTCTCAATGATAACTTCTGCATTCTCCGACTATGTAACTTCTGCACTTTGTCTTTCAATGATAGCTTCTGCACTCTCCTAATATATAACTTCTGCACTCTGTCTTTCATTGATAACTTCTGCACTCTCCGAATATATAACTTCTGCACTCTGTCTCTCAATGAAAACTTCTAATGGCCTGCTCATAAAATTTTGACGCGATACAACTAGTAATAAGGAATATTAATTTTCATATAGGTTTACATTTATTTACAAAGTCACATAATTGTTTATTTGAAAATAAAATAACCTAAACTTCAACCCAACTGATATATAGACATACGGGCCTTTATCGCATTCATACTTGACGATTAAACTGTCAGACTTAAACTTTATAACCCGAAACCATAAAACTGGCTAAGCTCAAATAGGTGCCTGTATTATGTTAATTTTAATTGCCATATATATGCAAATGTTCATATGAGGCACAAAACCTTACGGGATGTCATATCTGTCACTGTTGGTTGGTGTTATTAATTATCATAAATAGCTCGGTACCCCTGATTAAGATTAATGAGAGGAACTCCACTTGTTCGCGTATCGACAAGATTGGGTCGTCTCCTCCGCCAATCGTTTAACATAAAATTAAAGCATTATAAAATGAGACCGACTGTCTGGCCTTAGAAAATATGTTTATGAAAATGACAAGGAAATGATTGCTGGAAATTGCGGGCGTGTATACTGCAGGTGTCTCAAGATTTCATTGGTCGGCGCTCTTTATTTATGGAAGTTAGTTTGCTCAACCCACGTTCGTGGACTAAAGTTGGTCCATTTGTGGAGATTTTTATGTAGGGAGGTATGATTGATGGTATGTCTGACAGAGCTATTACCTATCCCTAAATATTTTGTCAAACAAGTTTCGTCATGAAACGTCCGAAGTGTGGAGTACCTAAATAACTATTCTTATTTTGAAGAGTATAGTACTAGTAAGGACAAGAAGGAGGAAACTTCTAGATTAATTGATAAAATGTTATTGATTACAATTTTAATAAAGCTACATTACTTTTTACATCTATTTTATCAAGTCTGTTACTTTTAAATAATAGTGAAGGCTGTTTAGGAAACTTTATTTACGAAAGGTATTTATTAATATATTTGTATAACTTTTGATACATTATCCGTATAGCGTTTGGGTTTAAATTTAAATAAATTCATTGTTTTTAATTATTGTAAAACTTTTATGTAAAATTAAAATTAAAAGTCCGCCAACGATTATTCTTTTGCTGCGACTATTACAGCCCCCGTAATAGTCGCAGCAAAATAATAATCGTGATCGTGAATCTTGACACAATTTTATGAAAATTAGTTTTTTGCAGAGTTTGTTGAGGTACTGTTTATCTTTGAAGTGAACTATTCTTACAATGTCTGTCGACTATTTTTACAAAAGTGGCGTTTTTATGAGATGATGGATTGACACGCCTCACGAAAGTTTTTTCTTAAAAAGGTAAGTTAAAATTTTCAGCTATCATCGGTAGCGCCTGAATTCAAGTTTGACTTTTGTCACAGAAATTGACATTTTTTAAATATTGAGTATTGATTAAGATTTCAAAAAACTAGTCTGAAAAGAATGTTGGTGACGTGAGTTGTCCAAAGAAATGAAATTGATTTCTGTTGAAAAGTTCGATTAAGTAGTTTGCTGAGTTTTAACAAATGTTGACTACGTTGTTAGTATAATAAATGTTTAGGAAGTAGTTCTTTAAAATTAATAGATCTTAAAATGGTTTTCTATTAACATATTTAATTCAGTAGTTGAGTGAATTTTTATTACGTAATTTGAAAAGAGTATTTCTGGATTATCATTATTACTAGACAGAAATCCATTTAGCAAAACAAACCCATTAGGTAATGGTTAATAATTGATATGCCAGATTACCATTTTACCAATTCAGAAAATGGATATTTATTAAATAAAATTATAGCAACTTTCTGAGATAGTTTAGAAGTGTACGATAAAATAAAGTAGAAAACATAATTGCCATGGAAATTATTAGTATAATTCTATGGCAATACATGTGATTATTGACATTTATTCATTACAATTATCATTCTTTAAATATTATTGTCATGTCGACGGTGCGAGTTTAAAAATAAAATATTTACCGTTGCTGAATTTTTTTAAATATTGCACATATTTATCTAATTGACAATAATACTTTGCTAATTGACAATTATACTTTTCGACACATACGTTTTAGGAAAAATTTGGAAGCAGTGCATCAAATAAATACGATTTTCGTTACCAATTCAGAGAGCGAATCAATTTTGTCTCTAGCAGAATGTGCTGGTGCAATACTGAAAATTTATTTGTTTCGGGTTATTGGTGTTTTTATCGCAGAGTTAAAAAAATGTTTCTATAAAAGAGAACACACTCGTATATTTCTTCTATGAATAAATATATTTTGCTAATATAAAAATGCAAGTTAAGGACCAGCTATACTTCTATACTTGCATAATTAATGTTTACATTAAAAGAAAAAATCAGTATTCAAAGGCGAAGGCATTCACAAAAATTTCCTGTAAAAAAGTATATAGACAAGGGAATATATAGACAAGCCAGATTATCGGCTAATTCGCCTGCGTCGATCAATAATGACTACTTGAAACCTTACATACTGTAGTCTGCGATTAAGAGTGCTTTATATAAATGAAAACTAATACATAAGCTGACAGTGACCAAATTTTTCTGAAGAATTGGAACGCATTGATGATATAGGTGTATTGCTAGATCTTCATAGCCAAGTATGGCGGACGGATCGATGGATTATCCATTGGAAAGGGTTTTGCTTATTTCGTTACACAAAAGAGTTCAATAAAAATGTGTCGGAGTCTCTGAAGGTAGGATAAAGTCTTATCTTCAGAGGTGATTCCATGCGAAAACGGTTTCAGGTAAGCAGAAAGTATTTGCCGAAGCAAAATGTTGAGAAGAACAGAAGTTTTTGGACAAAATGTAAAAGGAAATGATTTTTCAAGAATTAGCATACCCAAACATTTAACAATTTGCGAACCTGAACATGGATTAGGAAGACATAGCGAGTGCAAATTTTCAAGATTATTAAAACTTGAACAAGTTGTGCCATATGGATGCATGTATCCCTATCCTGTTGAATGTTTATGGGGATTATATCATAAGAAAGCCTTTAAATAGTTGGAATGTAGCATTTTAAAGAAAAGCATCAAGATAATCAACTAGGGACGCGCTGATGACGTTGGGTCATTTCTACCTAAATGCTGTTTAAAAAATCCCGTTACATCATGTATACGTAAAATATAACAAAATTAAAGTACGTGACCCCCTCGAAATACAGCAGGATTGGAACGACGTGCATAATGAGTCGGAAGGTAAATCTTTTAAGGGCCCAAGAGGACACATTGTTAGCTGCCGGCGAGCCTTTGTCAAACGCAGCCATCGGTTGACTCGCAATCTAATGGCTGACGCGCTGCCTGATGACACAGCTTTTGACACGATGCATTGCAAGCTCAAGAGTTTACGTAATTAATTTGCGATTGTTGATATTGTATCACAAAATGTTTACTTAGTGACGTTTTCAGCCATCGGATTATCATTTTATTTTTGGACACGCTTTATGATATAGGAAACGTAAATAATTTGTTTTATTTTATTGTCGATATCAAAATTAATTACAGATAAATAGGTAAGTAATAAACGCAAGTGGAAATATTTAATTTAATTTCATTTCATTTAATAATTTATTTCCCAGAAAAGAAATCAAAATACATTATTTGAATTAATTAAGTACATTTACATTCAACGGAATATTAACATTAATCTATATCAATTAATACTTACATTCAATTTGTTGTGACGCCCAGTGTCCAGGGGATATATCCTTCATGGCATGCTATTTCTTTCTGTCCTTCACGATCTTAGTCTATATAGAGCTTGCGACATGCATGATATCGTCACTCCAGTGGTAATGAGGGTGACCACGGAAGCGACTTTTGCCGTGCGGCCATTAACACACGCTTACTCAAGCGAACATCTGTAGAGCGCGCCACATGATCCGGCCAGCGCAACTTTAATTAGACCAACTCTACCATACCATATCATTAGATCAATACACTTCCGTAAGTAAATATTTCTTAGTTTATCTTTCAATTTAAGTTCCATCATACTCCTCTCGGCTTCTTTCAGGAACCTTTGTAGTTTTTTGTTCGTCCCTTGTTTAGATCTCAGCTTTGATAAACATATAATAGAGTATATATAATAACCGTATCACATTCATTTTTCTGCAGAGAAGTCGGTAATTTGATTTTTAGTGCGTTTTTTTAATGATCGATATCTTGTCCACGATATTTTTATCCTTTTGGTAAGCGTTTGATTCATAAATGAGATCTTTTGTTTATCTTTAAACCATATTATCGACTGTCTGTGTCAAGTGATTGTACTATACATTTCAGACACTTATGGTGTTCACATAGTAATGCTATGTCATCGACAAAGCGTGAATGATTCAAGTACTCCCTGTTTATATTTTTTCCCATAGAATCCCAACTCACATTACGGAGAACATTTTCTAATAACGCTGTGAATAAATTACGAGATATTAGGTCGTTCTGCCTCATGCCGTGTTCAATTTTAAAGGATTCGAACTTTACAACTGCTTTACCACACTTTTATTGTACGTTTCTTGTAGAATTTTGATATACTCTTTTGTCATTCCTTGATCATTTAAGGTTTTCCATAATGATGAAGTATGATAAATACAAATGCCTTAGAGTAATCGACAAACGCAATATATAATGAAAATATGTTTCCAAAATTGGAGCTGGGGTTAATATTTGGTTAGAAATCTGGGAGAAAATTTTTGTTGTATTGTCTATTTTATATAATAGTTTTACGATGGAAATCTTCCTATCGGTTGGAATGTTTTCGTGTAATAATATTTTATTAAATACGTCTGTGAGTATAGGAGTAGTAGGTTCTGCTAAAGATTTTAAAATGTCGCTAGTGGTTTTGTTCTCAACTGAACTTTTTACCAATTTAAGAGATTTCATAACCTTATTTATTTCACTTTTCATGAATGAAGTCTTTTGTTGGCTTTGGATGATATACGTTTCTCCATACTTGTCCGCATTGTTGTATAATCTCTCTTAAAATTCTAAGGCAACGTTCATAAGCTTATCTCTTCGGGTAGAAGTACGGCCAGCAGTTTTGTTTTTAATTGAGATATCCATGTATAGTGGTTTTTAAGCGTCTCTGTACTATCTTTACCGAATTATAATTTTTAAGCTCTTATTATATTATAGCGAATTGTTGTTTTTTATTATTCCTTTTTATTTTCCTCTTGATATTTATGTACGTTCAGCGTTAATTCTTTATCTGGTGGACCGATTTTGATGATTCCTTTTTTAGTTGAAAGACGGTGCTATAGGTGTGATCCCATTTAAATATGATGACGATCTGATGATGAGGTCCGGTAATTAACAATGGAATTTCTTAACAAATGGCAGTAAATCAACTATGTTTCAAAAAATTTTGCTACGGGTAGTCGTTATTTCGCAAAATAACTACATCACTTACTAGGTCAGGGATCATCGGTCCCTGTGGCTATAGAATTGCGTATTTATAATATAAAAATTTACGTCTGTTTAAGTTGGTCGACAGTGCTGGCACTGACTTCAAAAATAAGTAACTTAATTATTTATTGCAAAGAAGTTGGTACCTATTTGAAGTTAATTATTTTTTTCTTTTTTGAAGTCGGCTTTTTAAAATTATACTTTATCTTATTTTGTATTATTTATCTTGACTGTTAGGTTCATTATTTCTTATACGAGGGTTGAAATGTCGGGTGTCATAATATAATTTTAATTTTTATTTTTTAGATTTTCTTGGTTCATCGCGGTTTCAAATGTTTTCTTCTTGTTTTATAGTTTTACTTAGTGACACAGTTGCTTTGTAAAATTATTTTTACAATGATTCTTTTTCTCGTGCCGTGAAACTAAATTTTTAAAAACATTTCTGGATTGTACCGGATTTTTCACGGAGACGAACTTACCATGAATGAGTCTATGGTATATGGAATGAGGTATATTTATTATATTAATATCAATAATTCAATTTTTATTGTTTCTTATGAAGTAATCAATTTCATTAAAAGTCTTATGGTGCGGTGAGCACCAAAAACTAAATCCTCTTTAATTGCAGCAATGTATTTGTTCTTTTTTAAACTATTATAAAGGTGAATAAACTTGAATGAGATTAATTACGTTGTTTTTTATTTGTGTGTCTAATTTGATGAACCTATCTGAAATAGGTTGAAAATCAATAACATGAGATTGTAAATGGTGTTTCAGCATAAATTCGACTACATTATATCCACTTGTATTGCACGAATACATAACAATTATATTATGTCTTTCTTTGGTTTTAGTGCTTGATAGTTTCGTTTGAGAAAATCCCATAATTTTATATCTTTCTCACGTCGCGTAATAAGGTTCTAGTGTTAAGCGTACAGATATTTATGTAAGCATCTTTCACATTCGCGCTCGTTTTCGTTTATCCCATGGAACACAACCAAACCCAACTTTGACCACTACCCAAATCCGACCCCAACCAAATCCAACCCAACCCAAAATAATCCAACCAAACCTAACACAATCCAATCCAATCCAAGGTAACAGCAATTCAATATAGCTCAACTCAACTCAAAAAATATTCAAATCAACCCAACGCAACCCAACTTATTATCCCATTTAAATTTAATCCAACTCAGAGCAAATTCAACCAAACCTAATCCATCCTAAAGCAAACCCAACCCAACCGAACGCAACCCAAATAACCCAGCCAAAGCCAAAGCTAGTCTAACATAATCTAAGTCAACTAAACCCAACTCAAAGCAAACACCACCCTACCCAACCTTTGCTAAAGCAAAGCCAACTCAACCTGAAGTCAACCATTTTCAAATATACTCTAAAATTTGACCACACCCAAAACAAACCCAATCCAATCGAAACAAAATAGTTGCCAGCGATTTTTGGAATGTCATATAACGTACATGTTACCAAAAATAATTTTGCCTGAAATGTATATAATTTAGGAATATTATACAATTGCTAGGAAATGTAAAACAATCCGTACTCTTTTAGGACATTTGACAAAATTATATAGCAGTGTGATGTTTCAATACAAAGTGTCGAATACGTAAAAAGGTTTACTTTTATAATTATAACAGCAGATTGGGCCAAGTGTTAATCTGACATAATATTTTATAAAAGTTCACATCGAACAAAATTGTAAATATATACATAAGTCTATATATCTCACTCTGTCATTTGATTCATGTTTATCTAGATTATCACTGATTTTTGCCCCTAAAACATTTTAATAGTATGAAAGAAATTACAGCCATAGGTTTCCTGAGTACCTTTATTTGCTGTTTTATGTAGTTACAGATGGGTATTACTGAATATGCTAATCATACTATATTTAATAAATCAAATAATTCAAATTTGTTACGAAGATCACATTGCACAATATACGATACACAGGACTCTGTTTATTAACACGTTCACAAACTTTTATTCACAAAATTTTATAACTTGTTATTCAAATGTTAACGAATAATGTCTATTGAAATACGGTGTAATAAAGAAAATGAATCAGACTTCCTTCACAGGTAATTTTTGAAACATCCTGGTAAAAATGAAGATATTAATAAATTTAACACCGGTCCTTTATTCTTTATTATAGAGCGGTTCAAACTTGTCTTAGAATTCATCACACAATAATATCAGTACAAGGAAACAGCACAAGACTGAGAAAAACCGCAAGCAAGGGAAATCACAATGGGCCACTGAGCGCACGTATAATGTATTGTCCTGTGGCGAGTAACACAAAATAAAAAGGTGGAAAACAAATATTCGACGAATGCGAAGAATGCACGCGTGTACGCAATGGAGCTTGAGCAAAATTTATGTAAGGGACGTCTCTCTCGATGAGGTTTATTACAGGAGACTAAGAGCAAATAAAAATACTAGTGGGAAGCAGACATGTTTTACCTAGCGTTACTTCAGATATTTCAATGTAGTTACGTACAGTAGACTAATATTTCCGCATTTGTGTTATGCGTAATTGATATTAAGCAATTTATATTAATTAAACGATGACAAAAATACGAGTATTTGTACTATACGAAATGGAGCTGGAAAATTTTCAACAATACTATTATAGCCAGTGTAAGCAAATGGAGCATTATAAATACTTAAAATAAGCAAATTGTGAAAGTTTTTAAATCCACTTATCTCAAGCGAGTACAGTCGATAGGAACGATGTTAGCTAGATGAAATTTCGTTATCAATTCCATCCAAAGAGATAGTTAAAAAATAAGTGCATTATTAGTTGAAAACGACCCTATTAACATTGTTTTATTACAATTTAGAGAAAGTACTTTGTCATCAATTAACACTTTATTTTATTATTTGTAATGGAGAGAATCATAGAACGTATAATTTTTAGATACAAGACAGCTAAGGAAATAATGTAAAGGACTACATTTTGAAGAACCATAAACATGAATAATTTAAGCTAATTTTTAATATAAGTATAATTCATTTTCAATCGAAATATGTTCTGATTATTATTTGTTTTGATATAAAATATCTAGTTAACATCAAATTGACTGAAAATTTCTAATCTAGTATAGATTGAAAAAAAAAATATCTATACCAGCCTAACTCATTGTATAAAAATATTAGCGTAAATGAAGCAAGTTTTCCTTTAAAATCTTATCCATAAGAAATAGTAGCATAAAAGCAGTAAAGCTCTGTAAGAAGCTCGTTGTTTTTTTCCTTTTTTTGAAGCCAATTTTTAACGATAAACTTCGCCATCGTAACAGTGCTTTTGATAGTATTTCATTTCTTTTTGTTGAGTTTCTTTAATATTCAATAGAGCTAATCTTTTTTACAGATTTTTGATAATAATATCAAAAATAAAAAATTTGAAATAATATTTTTTTCTAATCTTTTTTAATTCTACTCTTGTTTACCATTTTCCTATTATTTTTGACAGGCCTTTCGCCATATTCGATTTAGCAATAGATGGTTGTATTCTCCATTCACGGTGTATAACTTTTTTGAGATAATTTTGACTGTGTTTTTTAAAATTTTAAACCTAAAGCTCTTTTTACCTTAGAAGTATATTTAGTATTGCCGTGCATAGAATTAGAAATAGGATGAAATCAATGGTAAAATATACTACAAGTACACAGGTCACCACTGCCAAGGTCAAAAACTTTGGTTTCTTTCTCAATAAAACACTTCATAATAGGTAAGTATTATTTTATCATAAACACCTAGTTTTACAGTATACGAAAATGAAGCGATACCTTTCTTAAAATTAAAATTTCTTTTAGTAGTTTTTTGACTGTTTTAAACTGAACGACATATTATTATTAAGTTTCCAATTGCGAGCAAAACAAAAAACCAAAGTATTAGTATTTAAAATCAAATTTCTATTGTTAGCGTAAAACATTGTAAGTGACGTGAGGATGGAAGCACATAAACAAAATGATACATAAATAATAATTGAAATGAAAAAAAATTGCATGTATAAAAAAAACTGCAGCAAGTGTAAAAAAAACTCAATTCATATCGTCGGTATCCGAATTTTTAATTGTTCATTTAATATTTTCTAGAATCACAACTATTACAAAAATACATGTTTAGTGCCGTAAAATATACTATGTTTATATGAAATATGATACGTACGCTAACCGAACATTAGTTTTGTTTCTAATCAACGATTTTCAGATTTATGAATTTTTTTTTCGTTGATATCCTAAACGAAGCATATGGAAATTTCAAGATCTTCTGGAAATGGCGTATATAGTTGACTCCAATTAGTTTTATACTTCGTAACCCAATTTTTTTGTTCCATTGAGTTTCTCAGATCAAAAATAAAAAAGTTGACCCTTACAAATTTCCCTTAATGATTTTTTCTTTATGTCATTCCATTTAAAAAAGTAAAGAACATATTTTATTGAGGATAATTATGCTTTTGTTTTTAAAAATTTACTCAAAAGTTTTACTAAAATATTTGAAATCACAGCAGAAATCCTTGAAAAGCAGGTAGAACTATATCTAGGAATACAATGAAAAGTCAGGAAGGGTAAAAAAAGACGTAGAGCACAAGATGTTTACGAACTATAACTTTAGTTTCGTTTCAGAGTCCATGGGGAACATTATTTTTTAAAGACATTTCGTTTACAGAAGATAAAGGAAATAGATACTTCTGGTATTTGAATTGGTATGATTTTGGAATTTCCACTAAACTAAACTGCTTATTTTTTAAGACCACATAAGTATTTTTTATTTAATAAAAAGCACCTACACGATACACAGCTAAAGTTTATCCCGTTCCAGATGCCCTCAATCAACGGAATTAACTTTTTTTAATTACCTAAGACTACTTATATTTCAGACAGTATCTTCTATTAGGCTACATTAATCTTCAAATAATATTAGCTTATAAACAGATAGCAATTTAATTATTTTTATCTTCAGCCTGAAATTGTAAACAAAAATTATTCGCGGTCTAGGTACTCCTAACGAGAACTGAAACTTACTATATTGCTATGCAATTAACTGCTACGTGCAAGTAAGCAATGACATTAAATTAAATATATATATATATATATATATATATATATATATATAAGCTTATAAAATTAATGAAAGTACAGTTGATATGGTATAAGTATTCACAAATATTACAAATCTTAGGTACACGAATTAAGAGAATTTAAATTTATTCAATATTTGAATATTGAATAAATTGAAATTCTCTTAATACGAATATATTACTAACAGATGTCATAATTTCTTTCATAAATAATATATCTTGTAATGTTTTATTTTTCCATTTTCAGTGTTTAATAAATTGCATTCTTTCTTAACTAATTTTGTATCATAATACACTGGGGTCATTCAGGTAAAAAAAATCATCCAAATTAGTTGAATTATGCCGGATATATAAGTTAACAGATAAAAACTTTGGCCGTATCAGGACAGCATCAGGTTGAGAAGCTGAAACTCAGCATTTAGGGTGGAGACTCTGCTTGACACTCATTAGTGTATATTTAAGTCTCACGATTCAACCAGGCAATAAACGGTACGCATTAAAATTGAAGAGTTGGAATCTCAAGTTTGGTGACAGAGTTTCTGCTTGAGACATACAATACTCATTTAGAACAGCAGATCCTCAAGTGTCACCGTTCAGGCAGACACTGTGGTGTAAGCAGGCTTGTAACCTCAAGACTGAGGAATTGAAAACCAAAATTCAATAATAGAGTCCCCGCTTAAACCCATAATACTAATTTAAAAACAGCAGATTCTCAAGTTTCACTGTTTAGGCGGTCTTTGTGGTGTAGGCAGGCCTGTAGCCTCAAGACTGAGTAGTTAGAACCCGAAGTTAAATAATAGAGTGAGATCCATAATACTAATTTAAAAACTGAAGTATCAGAATTTAGGTGTAGGAATCCAGAGTATAATGAAAGGGTTTCTTCTTTATACCTATAACACAATTTCAGGAATAGCAGATCCCCAATTTTCACAGTTCAAGCCAGCAGGATTGAGTTGAACCCCAGATTTCAATGATAGGATCTCTGATTAAGGTCTCTCATTTTAGGCAGGTCGTACACTTATATCATCAGGATTTATATTTCAAAATTCAAAATTATGTTGTTTTTACAGGCATATACCACATCAAGGCAAGTGAAACGAGTTCAAATTCTATGAGTTTATTCCTCATCACTGAATAGTTCTACTTAGAGTTTCATTATTACACCCTAATTTTGATGAAGAGCAAATTTTGTCAGCCTTAGTATGTATCATTAGATTATATAATTACTGATATCACCCAAACTATATTACGATTCTTGCGCTGTTCAATGTTGAGTAATTCTATGGCATATGTTCAATCTCCATCGTCAGAATCTGACTAGATTTTAACATGTAATTATGCTGGAAGTACACTTATATAAATGAAAAAAGAGTCATCGAAATTGATTGAGAAGTTCTGGAGATATGAGGTAATATATAAAAAAAAAAAGAAATTACACCCGAATTGATACCTACTCGTACATTATTTTTTGAAGTCGGTTAAAAAGGTTATGACGTTGATATGCACATACGTTATATACTTCTTTCTGATGTCCTAATAGGATACAAAACTAAATAATATTATAATTAAAATTCTGAGTACTTATCCGTACTTAAAAATATTTTGATTTATCAAAAAAATTTTGAATAGCCTTCGTACTTACCTATATATTGATTAGTTCTAAAGAAAAGATCTATTTTTTGTTTTTCTTAGCTATGTTTCATAACTGATTTGCAACTAAAGATTTTTTGTTTTTGTTACTTTAACAATAAATTCCACTCTACTAAATATGTAAATAAGTCTGAAGTATTTATAATACGTCACATGTCACACAATGTGTTTTAAAAATTTATCGATTTGTTGTGGCCAATATCTTAAAAACATTAAACCGATTGTTTTTTTTAAATTTTGCGTCACTAATCTCTTGCAAGCTAAATTTACGACTTTCTATTTGATAGTCTCTAGATTTTAATTCATGCAATTATCATACAGATTTCTTAAGAATTATACAATTTTACCATTTAAAAGAAAAATATTTGTTATATAATATAACGAGTGTATGTATGTCCTTAATAGAAAGGCTCACTGGAAAGTGGCGCTATTACTTAAATCGATTTACCAGGAACGTAACAATGCAGTTAGCTTACATTTATACTGTACTTGCTCAGCCTATAAAAATATGGTTTAGACTTGCAGCAGGATTGTAGTCACGTTCGCCTGTAATACGCTGTTAATCCATGTGAAACGCGCGATAAACGATATCTTCCACATGCAGATATGGTGGGTAGCTGAATATTTCAAATTCTTGCTTTCATATGAGGCATTATAATTTGCGTATAGTATATATGTAAAACAACCTTTAAGTAGAACTCCTACTAGGAGCGTTTACGTTTACACTTACGCATAAGTAAACATTTAAGGGTATTTATTATTTCTATTAAATTATCTACAAATATTAATATTATGGTTGTAAACTTAATATAAACTTCCAGTAACGCTATTTATCGGTGATAGGGTGCAAAAATGTTCTGTGGACAATTTGAACGCTGTCTCTCAAACCATCCTAAACGAAATTCTTAAAAAATAGTTGTGATGTTTTGTATAATTTATATACAATAATATACGAAATTGAGAAAAATTTGGCTACTTTATTTGCGCTTTTTTAAATTTCCTTATCAATATTTTTGAGTGTTAATTGTGCGCCAATATGCTTAATTACCATGAACAATTTAAAATTTCTACGTCAAATGGTTATTGAAAAAATAAGCTGCAACCGATGAACACACGGACAGATGGACGGACACGTCTGCGGAACACTTAAAATTGTTTAAAATGTTTGCGATTGACTAATGCGAAACATGTGTTTCTGTGCAATTTAAAGAAACTCGTCGCAGGTTACTTTGCCTCTAATGAAAGAACGCGATAAGGCAAACAGAGAGAGAATGCGAGCATTATATTTAATACGCACGTTGTGCCACATGTTGACGTGTTGTGGTACTAAATTAAAATTATTGACTAAAATATTGGGGTTCGTCTTAAAGAAATTATAGAGCATTTAAAAATAGGAAGTTATAGTTTATTGGAAACAAGATCTAATCAAAAACGAGTTTTATGAACATTGCTCTAGCCTTAAAGGCGTAATTGAGTAACAAACTTTTCTACGCAAGTAAAGCTGTAAAGAATAGTAATAGTATTAAAACAATGTATTTCATACATAAGTTTGGTATATAAAGAATGTATGCACATGTAAAATTTGATAAGGATTTTTTGCTAAGGTGATGGTGATGGTGATGGTGATGGTGATGGTGATGGTGATGGTGATGGTGATGGTGATGGTGATGGTGATGGTGATGGTGATGGTGATGGTGATGGTGATGGTGATGGTGATGGTGATGGTGATGGTGATGGTGATGGTGATGGTGATGGTGATGGTGATGGTGATGGTGAACAGCAACAGCAACAGCAACAGCAACAGCAACAGCAACAGCAACAGCAACAGCAACAGCAACAGCAACAGCAACAGCAACAGCAACAGCAACAGCAACAGCAACAGCAACAGTAACAGTAACAGTAACAGTAACAGTAACAGTAACAGTAACAGTAACAGTAACAGTAACAGTAACAGTAACAGTAACAGTAACAGTAACAGTAACATTAACGGTAACGGTAACGGTAACGGTAACGGTAACAGTAACAGTAGCAGTAGCAGTAACAGTAACAGTAACAGTAACAGTAACAGTAACAGTAACAGTAACAGTAACAGTAACAGTAACAGTAACAGTAACAGTAACAGTAACAGTAACAGTAACAGTAATAGTAATAGTAATAGTAATAGTAATAGTAATAGTCATAGTAATAATAGTAATAGTAATAGTAATAGTAATAGTAATATTAATAGTAATAGTAATAGTAACAGTAATAGTAATAATAATAGTAATAATAATAGTAATATTAATAGTAATAGTAATAGTAATAGTAATAGTAATAGTAATAGTAATAGTAATAGTAATAGTAATAGTAATAGTAATAGTAATAGTAATAGTAATAGTAATAGTAATAGTAATAGTAATAGTAATAGTAATAGTAATAGTAATAGTAATAGTAATAGTAATAGTAATAGTAATAGTAATAGTAATAGTAATAGTAATAGTAATAGTAATAGTAATAGTAATAGTAATAGTAATAGTAATAGTAACAGAAATGGTAATAGTAATAATAATAGTAATAGTAGTAGTACTAGTAGTAGTAATAGTAATAGTAATAATAATAGTAATAATAATAGTAATATTAATAGTAATAGTAATAGTAATAGTAATAGTAATAGTAATAGTAATAGCAATAGTAATAGTAATAGTAATAGTAATAGTAATAGTAATAGTAATAGTAATGGTAATGGTAATAGTAATAGTAATAGTAATAGTAATAGTAATAGTAATAGTAACAGAAATGGTAATAGTAATAATAATAGTAATAGTAGTAGTAATAGTAGTAGTAATAGTAATAGTAATAGTATTAGTAATAGTAATAGTAATAGTTATAGTTATAATAATGGTAATGGTAATAGTAGTAGTAGTAGTAATAATAATAGTAATAGTAATAGTAATAGTAATAGTAATAGTAATAGTAATAGTAACAGTAACAGTAACAGTAACAGTAACAGTAACAGTAACAGTAACAGTAACAGTAACAGTAACAGTAACAGTAACAGTAACAGTAACAGTAACAGTAACAGTAACAGTAACAGTAATTGTAACAGTAACAGTAACAGTAACAGTAACAGTAACAGTAACAGTAACAGTAACAGTAACAGTAACAGTAATAGTAATAGTAATAGTAATAGTAATAGTAATAATAATAGTAGTAGTAGTAGTAGTAGTAGTAGTAGTAGTAATAGTAATAGTAATAGTAATAGTAATAGTAACAGTACACTAAAGGTGTGGGTATAATTCCCACCGGCCGATCGACTATTTCTTCGTACCCATACAATTTTGATTACGATACTGATGTTATTTTGAAATATTAAACTTTTTAAAACATAGAGTTAGACTTAAAATATTATCAAAACAATAGTACAGCTAAAGCAATACGGTAGCGGTATTTGTAATATTTACACTTATAGAAAATGAAGTCTACGTGTTGATTTTTTAAACACATCTATGTTGTGTTGAGATTTATCCATCCACCTTTCATCCATATTCAATATTTTTACGTATGACGGTTATTTTAAACAGTAATAATCAGTGAATTTCTTGCGAAAGAAGTCGCAGGCACAGTTCCTTTTAAATATGTGACGAGGGATATTACAACTGAAATGTGAAAATAAGTGTCCAATGAAGAAATGCGCAGTGAAGGCAATAAATGTGTATCTGGGTATTACTCATATAATGAATGCGAGACTTGAGTAAAGTAACACAAACATCTACATCGCCAATGAAGGTCGCTACCAAGATTTAATTAGATGTAGACATAAAGTATATATTTAGGTAGTTGAAATTTAAAATATGAATTCGAGACATTAATAGGAAAGTAGACGTATTTTTATATATTCTAAATTGAATGGACATTAAATTTCAAATTTAACGGTAAATCCGTTAAATTTGAAATTTAATGTCCATTTAGTTAATTGTTAAATACTGAAAAATACTTAAATGTATCATATTGCTCGTAACTTTTTCAGTATCTGACTTTTAATTAAATTTAAAGTCCGTTAAATTTATTTGATTAGAATACCATTCATCAGTATAAGTTATTCTGAAAATAATATTTATGCCATATTAGAAATGTAAGGGACATCATGAAAGAGGTGGAAGTAAGTCTAATAGCAAAGTTACTATGTAAAATAAATATATGTTAAATATTAAAATAGAAATATATATTGAAAAAACACAGATTACTTCAAACGAAAAATATTGATCTACTAAACTTAAATAAGTCTACAAACAATAATATAATACACAAATTTCAATTAATGACGTTGAGCAAACTTGGGGTTTCTCTGAAATAAACAATAGATAAGTTCGAAAAATCATCTTATTTTATGACAAATTATAAAACGGATATTGAGAGTCTATCCAAATAATGACGGTTCTTGGAGTTACATATTTTTCTGAAATGGTAAAATATGCGTTGCCCAGGGTCCACGTCTAATTAAATATAAGTATTAATAGTATATTTAAATATTAATAGTATATTCAAATATTAAAGATCAATTTAAAAAGAAAATTTAATATAATAAACATTAGTTTCCATCTTTTTAAATACAACTTTAAACATTTCATATTGAATTTACTTGAATTTTTTTTATATGTAGATTATTTGGCTTAGGTTTCATTTTATCAGTAACTTGCCAATCTTAAAAAAAATATTCCTTTGGAATTGGCTGATGAATATCATAATTTCATGATGGATAATAATATTATAGAATATGGAAGGTAACAGATAATTAGGTAACAAATAAATAAAGAAATAGATAGGAGATTGGTAATAAGGTACTGATGTATATTCTATGAGCACATATGACTGAGGCTTTAACAGATTTTATTGAAACCTGATCAATAGTTTTCTTGTGGTGATGTGTATAACTACATATGTGATGTGTATAACTATTCGATTTTATTGAAATCTGATCAGTAGTTTTCTTGTGGGGATGTGCGAAACTTTTATGAAATTATTTATTAGTCTTTTAAAATATAATATAAAGCTCGTAATATAGCATACTGGATAAGAAATCAAAATAAAGACATCGTTTTTTCAAATTATACATTGAGATAATATAACAATCATAAGTTATTTTTATTTATTGTGCTACAAATTTTGCTTGAAAGCGTTTTACTATTTAAATGTATTGTAATAAATAAGAGGCTTATTCAGCGCCGCGGTTGTCATTTCGTTCATGTGCATCGCTTACGTTGTTAATTGTTAAGTCCGATGTTGGACACCCGATGATGTCATCGTTGGCATTAACAGATTTGTGGTGTGAAGGGAAACTTAATTAAAAGGAAACGATTAGGCGATCACTAAACTTGTGGGGTCATTTATCTGATTTCATTACTTGGCATGTACTAAATTATTGCGTATTGATATATACTTATTCTAGTCGCAATGAAAATAAATAACATTTGCAAATAGAAAAAAAAGTGTATGAATTTATTGTAAATACCATTTCTTTCTAGATATTATCAACTTTTTAAAAATGACTTCTGCGTGTATCTTGATTTATAAAGCGGGAAAACTTCAATCTTTATTTCAAAATGAATACCACTTATTTATTTGAGACTGTATGAAATATTTCTTCCAAAAATATACGAACAGGCTATAAGCGACCACCGAAAAGAAGTTATCAATCGTAAAATGTGGATGGATGACGGGATATAAATAAGTCAGTAGGGTTTTTAAGGTATTATAAAATATAGTATTGTACTATATATTATAGTACGTTGGCAACCCTACCGTTAGTAGGATTAATTGTGTTACTAACCGTACTAAAAATAAAGTATTGTACAATATTTTGGGTGTGCATACTATATAATGTTGAAGAAATATGTAATACCCAAAAATACAATATTTCAGTTAGATGGTTCAATCTCTATTTTGCAACACCGAAAACTAAACAAAGAAATTCTCCATTTTTTTTATTTATGAACGCGACTTAAAATTACCTTTCGACTGATGCGATGAGCGTATATCCGAACTGCATCTGTCTTATTGCATTCCGAATTTATGTCAATTCAAATGTCAAAATTTACAACATCAAATAAATGTTCTGTGCTTCGTTTTTGATACCTGGATGATGGAAGTAATAAAAACAAACTGATGCAAGAAATAAAAAAATAGAAAAATATTTCCTCTGGTTGTAAAATATTTCAATATTGAGAATGGCATTTGAGAGAAATTATTAGACTTTTACGAGAACTATGATGTTATTTGCTAATAGATGTTTGACGGTATAAACAGGTCACTATCCTACCACAACCTTTCTTTTGATGGAGTGTCTGGACTGAGGGCAGACAAACTAATGCAAATTTTGGTATACACCATTCTCTTCACAGAAATATTGAAGAAGTAGTTCCTAATTTGGTGAAGGGCAATTGTCTCGCTCACATAGTTCAAAACACAGTCAAACATGCAATGATTTTTTAAGTATTGATATTTAAAATATAATTTAAAAAATAGACATCTATTTTTCTGTGTCTAGTCCGTAGAGAAGAGCTTAAAAATTGTTGTTGCTATTGAAGGTGAATGGCATGAGCTGAAACAACATGTTATTTCATTGTTACCTTCCGCGCACAACGTATTTTTGAATTGGAAGGCTTTTTGCTATTATTTTATTAGTTTAATGTCCAATACATATTCAACTTGAAGGCAATAATATCACAGTCTTAGATGTTTGTAATATTACGTTAACTTTAAAAACATCACAACATAAAAAATATAGTTTCTTTGGTTATTTAACAAAAAAAAATGTTGTAATCTTTAGAAGCAAAATCTCCTACAGAAAGAAATAAAATAAAAGAGATTTTTTTGTAAATTTTGGTTTGATTTTTATGAAAGCAATTGGCTAGGCAAAAATCCAAAATTTAAATTTAAAACAGGAGGTTTCATTTGATGATTGTGATGCTATTATAGTAGAAATTCGAAATTTACAAGATAAATTGAGAATCAAATCGGACGAATTTTATTACGAAATGATAATATTAAATGAAATATTTGCAAAAGTGATAGATTGCGGTGATTTTACAGATGAAACTACAGGTCAAAAATGGCAGCATATTTGAAAGAACATCAAAAATAACTTACCAAGTATATTTAAGATAATTTCATTCCTGCTCTCTGTTCCCGCCATTTCGGCATTCACAGAAATAATATTCTGTTATGAGTTTGAAGTGGCGAGAAGAACGCAGTACAGCGAATATCTCATTAATTAAAAACGAGTGTTTAATTTATATTAATTTAAAAATTCATTGCGAGAAAGCGCCTGACACTTTCATTTTCGACAAAAATTTGTTAAAAAGTTCAACAAATGCAACAAATATAATTTTTATAAATTAGTAACAAATATATCTTTGATTTTTTTTGTTTTTCTTAAAATACTGTATTTTTTTGAAGTGAACTGTATATTTTAATAGGTTATTTTGAAAAATACTATAATTCGCAGAAGAAACGTTAGCAACCCTAGTCGTTAGGTCTGTTATTTACATTGCCACTATCACTATCGGCATTGAATTTATATTAATTAGTAATTATTTCACATTAAAGACGTGACTGTAATTAATATTCTTAGTACTACATAATCCAAGTTATATTGAGTTGAACAATGTTACAGAATGCTAACTTTTGTTTCAGAAATGTTCTTTTTGCTGAAAAAGTTATTTTACGTTAAAACGAGTGAAAAAATGTAGAAAATTTATAATATCTAGACTGTTCCATTAAAATGTAAGTAAAATGTGTAAGGTCTAGAATTCTGACTAATGCACCAAACACACTTGGGCACATTGGGCACAATGTTTTATTACTTTGTTATTAAATGTAGTAAAGGTAAGATACATCAATATTAAATACGAAATATTTAACTTTATTTAAACAAGTTCTTTCGCAATAACGTAGAAAATATTCTTTTTGAGTTATTCATTGTATAAACATTGTATAAACAATACTTCAGACCATAATTCATGTTATCTAAAATTGTTAAGTTTAACTTCATAAAAATATTAATATTTAGGCATCCAAAATTACCATGCTAAGAATAAAACCAAAGAGGTATTTAAAAAACAAACATATATCTTTTGTCTATTAAATCGAAATAAAAATGAAAATTAAATTTTTTGCAATGAATGTGTAGAAAATGTGGGATTTAAAAGATAATTCCACAAGTATCGAACCTTTTCATGAATATGGAGTAATTCTCATCTCTCTTGCTACGGAAAAGAGTGACTTGAAATATTTGTGATAAGCAAACACGTAATACACGTAATAAAATTTGTATTGGCGTTAGTTATTCTTCTCAATGTATTTGTAAAATGAAATAAGTCCATTTAAAAAGTCCTCACATAGGCAACAGAACCTCCCGTGTACACGAATGGCTTTTTTCATTTCATACCGTTTTTGGATTTAATTTAAAAAGAAAACTATAAATAAATAATGATGGCGTTTCAAGACTATACCAGTAGGTGTTATACGTTTTATTACGAAATTAATACTGGCTTTACCTTGAATATAGCATAATAACGTATTCAATTTAAAAATGATTTTATTTTATTTTTTAAAAAAGCTGAAATTAATTTTAAAATCATTTCCAATGGCAGGTACCTTACTCGGCGTGATGTGTGAAAAAAAAATTCGCTGCCACTTTTTATGTACGGAATGGTACTAAAAATATTTTGAACATTTTACCAGTTATTAATTGAGATATCCGATTATCAAATTTTATTATATCAGTTTAAATCTCCTGAAATAACAACAATGTAATAGACAGGGATGGAAAGGCAGATGAACGGACGCGACGAAAATACATTGTCATCTGGGTGAGGAACCTTAAAAACGAAGTCATGCATCTGCGACCTTTGGCCACGAAAAGTAGTGACAGCTTGTGAAAAAATATAGAGGACTCAAAAGTTCACCAAGTTATTTTGGGTTAAATACAAAAATGATTCGGTAGCGCTTGCATGACTTGATAGGACTATAGGAATCAATTTAATTTGAACCATGACGTGCCTCTAGATATATCAATTTAACAGTCAATTATAAATTATGTAAAATTTCCTAAATATTAGATGCACATTGATTGTAGCAGTTTGATGTATAAATAAAATAAAAGAAAATGTGATATGGAAGATTTAATATTTAATTTTAAAGTGATATAAAAAGGTACCTTAAAATGGTCGTTTAAAAAGATCTCATAAGCTTTTTTGTATTCTTGTGAAATAGATAGTAGAAAGATAAAAAGTTATTACAGAGTTAAATTCCATGTTATTTGAATTGACTATGATAAAAGGAAATAGATTTTACCAGAAGTTTCTTTTAGAAAATCTTTTCTTAATTTCATAAAATAATGTTTCAATTAATAACGATAACGATAACACTTTCTCCCATTTTACAAAATTGCTTCACCATAAAGCGACTGTATTATAAAATGATTTACTGCAAAACAATAATGCAATTAGCTTACGTTGATACAGTGCCTGCCTTGCCTATAAAAATGTGATTTACATTCGCGGCGGGATTGTCGCAATCTCGTTTGCTTTTAATATGTTGCTAATCCACGTGAAAGCTCAACAGGCGATATACGTTACATGCAGATACGCTAGCAGCTGTACCAGTTGTCGTTTTGTTCAGTGAAACATGGCAGTAAGCGAATTCATGGCTTTTTCTGTAATAACTTAAATTACTTTAATATTATCATGAATACTGTGATAATTCCCTAGTAAACATGTATAATTGACAAATATTGTGTCCTGAATATTTAAAAAAATATTGAATAAACATGATAAAATATCTTCTCACTGAAACAAATTATGATTGATCGTTAAACATTTGTTTCCGTTATCGAAAGATCTTTGGGTTATAAAAAAACCTAATTGTAAATACTCGGTCCGAAATTTTCTACGGAAATTTTAATTTCCGTAAAGCAATATATATGTTCTGAAATTATTTTGAGAAAAATTTCCGATTTCATTTATTGACTGCTCATTTATAAATACAATTTTGCAGGTAGATGCTTATGTGCAGATGTCAGTATGAAATTTGAAAAAAATATGTTTCTTGTTTGTGCACGTAAAGTGGTAAGAAATTTTTTTCTTCCAAATTTTATTTTCCATTTAACATTTTTAATTTTTAAGTCCCGTTTGTGAAATACTAAGCTGCGAAATCTCTTTTTCATAATTTATTCATCGATTTAAAAAATCTGGAAGAAATGTTGCATACTTCAATTGAAATTTTCAAATAAAATTATTTCAGTTAATTTTCATCTACAATTGTAAGAGACACAGGCAATTATGTAATACTTTGTGCCTACCTCGATGCGCACGTGGACGATTTTTTATTATATTGGTTTCAAGCTTCATTTTTTTATTAATCAATTCAAAATTAGCTGTAAGTACTGATCACGACCGAAACGTTAAATTCAATAATACATTAATTACTGTTACAGACGATCGGTTTTTTTTCAAAAACATCGTGAAATTTACTGAATATATCATTGGAAATTTCAAAGTCTATTCCGAAATACTTTTTTGTAGGTACAAAGATGAGTGCTATATTTCATTTGGTACCTATTCCGTAAATTTTTAGCAGTAAAAGTACTATTTATGTTTGGAAACGATATTTTGCTACGAAAATACTAAGTAAATATTTTTATTTTTTAAATCCTTTCATTACGCTTCTTATTCGCTGGTTATTTAAAGTCTCACGATTTAGACACGCAGTCACAGGGTCAAGACTAAGGCTTTGAAATTTAGTAGGAAGCAGGAAGAAAAATTAGCAGGAAGATTTGAATCTACAACAACATACCGAACGCGCCATGTTGAAAATACTTTGTTACTTCCTTGCTACGTTAAGACAAGTCAAACGAGTCCAAACTCGATGAGTGTGCTTCTCATCACTGAAGAGTTCCTGTTACCATATTTCAGCTACATAAATTTGTCCTAATTATGCTAAAAAGAAAATTTGTATGGCCGTCGGTCGTGTCCTATTAGATTATTGTTAGGCCTAAATCGTGCAAATTTGATCATGACACCTGTAAAGTCAAGTGTCGAGAAATTCTATAGTGTATGTATACAAGTTCAATGGTCGGGTACTCCTCTATTTTAAATAAAGGAAGGATCATCCAAATCGGTTGATAAATGCTGCAGACATAAGGTAACATACAAAAGAAAATAAATACAGTCGAATTGAGAAGCTGATTCTTTTTTGTAATTGGTTACTAGTTATTTTAATTAGGGGTCGTAGTAATCTAATAATAATTCTTATATAATTATGAGTTGTTGCCAAATCTAAACAAATAGTAATATGTATAATAACGAAACAGAATATAAGATTAATGTGATTGATTTTTTGAAGAAGTGATTTTTTTATTTTTTTGTATTCACGTAATTTGACTACATATTCCTATAAAATTCAAGCGCTATAGGATTTCAACAGCAGTACTGTAGCATTCAGATTACTGGTGGATCAAATTATAAGGGTTGTATTTATGGCATTAAGCTACTGAACTCTAAAAACCGAGTTCATTTTTTCAAATTAGTTCATAATATTATTTTCCTGTACGAAAGTGGTTAACAACGTTTCCTAGTAAAGAATTCAATTAGATCGTTGAAACATACGTATGGTAATTTGTATATTACTTACGTTTATTTTTTTATATTTTGTTTATATTGTGCTCGTGATATACACAACTCCTGCATTCGTAGTAAAGTAGTAACATCCAGCCCGATATTTAAATTTTGTTGAAATCGGTTCATGCATAAAAGAGTTCGAAAAGCTTTTTTTGAGGTACTTACATCAAAGGTAGCAATAGTTCTTTACTTTCAGTCATTGCTTTATCTTCATCTAAATTATTTCCCATTTATATTACTATATTTTTTGTTTATTTTAAATTTTCTTATTTATGAATATTTTGGGTTAAGAATTGCTATATGATTTGAATATGTAATAAACATTTTTTGGTAGTGTATCTGAATGTAGGATTTGTAACTTTTGTGGATAAGGCAAGACGCAGTTATTTTCTAGGGGTTTTACGGATCAATGTCAGAAATATTCATAGCAAAAAATCTCTGTATTTTTGTATTTAAGCTTTGACAAACTTACTTTTGATACCCCATATCGTTGTCTTGATAAAAATTAATGTCTTGATTAAAATAAAATAATAAAAATTACAGGTTACGGGCGGACGAACATCAAAATTACTATAAGTGTTCCGTTTTTCCAATTTTGATATGGGAAAGTAAAACAAGGTACGTCAGAGAATCCTTACCTCTCATAATTTTTCTTCTATTTGTGACGTGATAATGTTGTAACAATAATTTTCTCTGTAGCTGACGTGGAGTCATTCCGACTGGTTATTTCGAATTTTTCTTTTTTCAATTTATATTGTATCATTTGGCTTTTGAACGGAATAATGACTTGAAAGAAGTTTTAAATTTAAACGATTCACGTGTCATCTAATCTTATGTGTCAGCAGGCTTCATCGTTACTACTTTCAGATGAAAATAATATGAAACATTTTTAAAAATTTTAACGTTGCCTAATGTTCACAGGCTCCAGTGAAATGGTTTGTTAATCACAGGCAAATATGACTAGAATAGCTTATATTGAGCATACTATAGTTGTAATTTTTTATATATTAATTAATATTATCGGTTAGAATTACAAAAGATATAAAATTATTTACTATCGGATGCTAAAAAAGTGATGACTAAACGTGATAACGAAGTGGCGAGTTAGGACCTTTGTGTATAGAATTCCATAATCACATTAAATATCCCAAAAACTTTTAAAAAACTTAAAATAAAATCATACCAATACAAAGTCGCATTTACGTAGAAAAATATCAAATTGAAAAGGGGAATGGAAACCACCGGAAAAGTAAATTTCGAAGAACTTTCGATTCTAGATATTGCTTATGTTATTAGGAAAGAAATAATAATATTGTAATAAGAACAAAAAAAATAATACGTGCAAGTTATCCTAATTTTGCGCCATATAAAGTTGCTACCAAATTAATTCCAATACACTAGTCCATGTCTTGTAAACATTTTTCATAACCTTGTATAAGTATTTTGTTTTGCTCTACCGTGTTGGAGATAATATGTAAAGGTAATTTTGTTTTGGCACCTTTTATCAAATAAATGACAACGTAAAATCTATGTTAATATGTAATAAAATATCGAGAATTACTTTACTAGAACATATATGTCTCTAGCATGTAAAGCCTCTCATCCATATTATTACCACAAATTTTCATTATGAAAAGAGAAACTAAATTTATTCAGCACTTTGCATTCCATATTTGCCTCGAATTCACTGAAGAAATGAAATGTTTATTTACGTTTCCTAAATTATAATAATGCAAGGACATCAAAAATATGGAAACATGCCCGTATGACAAAGAAAATCACAACGGCAAACAAATTTACTGTCCTGTGGTCGCTAACGAGAGATGAAGGTACAAAAGAAATACTGATGAACATAAAAATATACGTAGGCATTTAAGGTATATTTGTTAAAGTATCCGCGTATTTAATAAAGGTTAGGATGGAAGCAAAAATTGTAGCGACATGTTTTATACCATTTTCTTTCAGGAGTCGTGTTTCAAAACTTGTGTTTTTGCTCATAACGCAACGGAACGCAGGTGTTACATGCGTTTAACTTGAGATGTTATTGGTGTGAATGTTTGTGTTTGTTATTATTTTTTTAGAAAAGGCCTGAACCGAATTTTAGATTTTTTTTAAAACTGGTATCATAGGGTGGTTTCTAACACGTAGATGGAAATCGGTACAACTGTTTCCAATTTGTGAAGGGAAATCCTGCACTATTGCAGTTACGAAATTCTAATTTGAGTTTACTTAACTTTTAGCTTTCTTGGGCAGTTCTCATATCTTGCTATCTTAGGATCTGATGATAATCAGTGTAATTCCCTCGAGTTCTGATAAATTTTAGCATTTAAAAATTACGTGTTTATATTAAAATATTTAGTTTTACCGGGCATTTCCCATACTTACAAATTTGAGGACGTAATTATAACTAGAATAATATCCTATGGATCTAAGCAAATATAGCAAATAGAGACTTCGCGTTTACTATGAAATTTTCGGTTTTATTGGGTTATTCTCACATTCGCAAACTCGAAAATCTAATTATAACTAGGATAATAACTATCCCCTGGACCAAAGGACTTATCAAACTCGTTTCCTGTAAGTCTACTTTATTGTATGTGTAATTTATAATTTTCACTGGTATAAACCACTTGTTACTAATTAATTGAGGATGGTCTTCGATTGACGACTCGTCAGTTGGCAGATGAGCTATACTGCAATCATGGCACCATAACTGCTGTGTAGCTCATCATTGCTTGCACGAATCGGGAAAAGTTTAAAAATACGGTTTGTAGATATCCCACGAGTTGTCATCGTATCACCTTCAGTGACAACGTAACTTCGACTGGCTGAATCAGTTAGTAAATGGCGATAAGAAGTGGGTTAAATACGTTAAACATATACGTAAACGTCGATGGCTGGCTGTCGGAGATACAGTTTCAGTATCCAAAGCTGCAATAAGTGCCAAAAAGGTGACCCTCAGCTGTTGGTCGAATGTTAAGGGCATTATAATTTGCTTTCAGAGCGTTCTACAATTAATGCAGATATTTACTGTAAACATTTGGACCGATTAGCTAACAAATTGAATAGTCAACAGTATCGAGTTTATTTTCTACATGATAATGTTAGACCACATGTTGCGAAACATACTCGTGATAAATTAGAAGAGCTCGGCTGGATTTTACTCATTCATCCACCATATTCACTGAACATTGTGCCCTCTGATTACCACTTATTCAGTGCTCTAAGTAACCATTTACGTGAAAAAGAATTAAGAAGAAATCGACATTAAAGAAGATCTTCAAAACGACCTCGAACAGTTTTTTGAATTAATGTCACCGGAATTTGACAAAAAAGGCGATAATAATAGTGGATACTTAAATTAAATTCGTGGATAAAAAAATTAGTGGATACTTAAAATAAGTTCGGTACAGGGTTCATTCTCAAGATCGTAGCCCTCATTCCTGAACTTTCGGAACCAAGTGTTTGCCGTCGTGTAAGAAACCGTGGATTCGCCCATTGGATGACTATACTATTTATGGCAGTCTTTGCATCGTAACCCAGACGAAATTCGTAAAAGTCTACCAAATCGTTGTTTTTAGTGAAAAAAAATGTAATCAACTTGATTCGTGTGTTATAGATTTCCTTTACCGGACCGCCAGCATGATGCTTACTTTGTCTTTTCGCAAGTTCATTACAATCCATCAACTTCATCCAGTTACCCGTAAGATGGTTTCCTTGTATGTCGACAATCCAGAAGCTGACTCTACATTTCAGGGAAAGCTCGTATCAGTATATATGCTCTACATTATAGAGACAGAAGCCCACAACTTTACTCTCGTATCAGATCTTGCATCAATCACACTAGTTTTAAGTTAGTTATATGTTATGCGCTCACTTTTAACAGAGTTATTATTTTTTATCACTTATACTATAAAGTTTTATTGCGAATTGAATATACATTTTGAATATATAACGAATTGAATGTATACATATAATTGGCGCAGTTGTGGTAGGACAGGCCTTCTGAGGCTGTCATTTATTGAAAATAGTAGTACTTCACCTCATCGATTCTTTGTGTGAACTATCCATATCACCAATTAACACAAAATTCGTTCGCCGCTGAACAATGTCCAGTAACTACCAGAAATCAATCAAGAGAGCACGTACATGTAACTAGGTAATCTTCGTATATCCAGATTCTACTTAAAATCCTGTTTCCTTTATTTTCATTTTTGTGACAAATTGAAATTAACGTTGTTATCTTTATAATTGTAATATGTTATTTGTGACAAAAATCGTACATATGCATACAATTACGTACACTTTAAAAAAAACATAGTATTAATACATGTATATGTATATATATATGTATATATATGTGTATATGTATATATAAAGACGATGCAAACCACGATGTTATGAACTATTGCACTTATAGTACCCTGTTTTTATACAAGGTACTTACATAGTTAATTTGTTTTGTTGTAAATACCATTGTTTCTTCAAGATCTTCTGAGTTCTAGGATATAGTTGTATCACTTTGTGGGAACATTATTATCACAATCAAACGTTACTCTGCCAAAAGAGCCCAATAATTCTCATTGTACTTTCTCAGTATCTTCTCCCAAATCAAGCAACCGGTACCTTACATTCTTGATGATTTTCTTACATTTTTTAAATGGAGAATCAATTTAAAATAAGCTATTATGCCCTTCACAGTCCCTGGATTGTATAGCCCATGACCGAGTCATAGATGATGGAATACTTATGGGATGCTGGGAGTTAATCATGGTACTTAGTGTATTTAATGTTAAACATTTTAAGTAATGAACTTATGCTTCGTTAGGCGCGTTATGAAAATATTCTTTTTCATTTGAGAGTGAGATTTTACGAATGTATAAAAAAAATAGAATAAGTATATATTTACATATTTCTTTTGACAGATGAGTGGATGGTTATATCTAAATTCAGTCATATAATTGAATTTTAAAATTTTTAATCTCAAATTGTAATCATTGTAAGCCAATCATCTGATAGACCGTTTTTACATACACGTGTTTTATTAAATGTAATGCTGAGTATTCTTCTAAATTTTTAAAATAATTATATTCAGTTTTAAAATAACTTTATTTATTATTATAAATAATAATATTAATATTGACAATATTATATTAAATGATAATGACTTTAATTCTATATAAAAATATAAAATATTTTACTACTCCATATGAGAAAAAATATAGTTAAAGCGCGATAATTTGGAAACTGTCTGACAGATGATTGGCTTACAATTGAAACCAGGAGAAAAATAAAATGGTGGAAATTTTGTAAATAAATTTTAAGTTTAAATTTTTAAAATTCAGTTATTTGATTAAATTAGGTTTCACTAACCGTATTTATAATCACGCTCCAGTCCTTTTATTATTTTATTTCTATTAATTATTTGAGCGCTTGATAAAGTTATACTTGTATTATGCAAAAAAAGTGTAACTTCTAATGCGCGTACATAATAAAGTACACACTCAAATTTTTTATATTAATTTTTTTAAATCCGTCATTTGTCGTTATTACACGCTCAAAAATAGAATGAAATCGCACGTAAATCGAAGACGTATTGCTTAACCTCGCGCTGCACGGCAAATGACGGCGGCGTGCCAAGGAGTTACGGTGGCGTCACTCCCACGCGGCTCTCTTGGGTTTTACATATTGTATACGCGCGTAATTCCTGACTGTGGATACGCGTATTAGAAAAAAGGCCCGAAGATGTTTCGGCCAACATGTTCATCCATTTAACAAAATCTTTATGAGATGATTCAGCAAATATTGTACATACGGGTTTCTTGTTATTACATACCTCGTTCTAAATTCGAACTCTATGGTTTGTGAACTATTAATTGCGAGATTTAGTGACGTGGAGAATGTGTGGTATGCTTTTCGGAGGAGAGTTTATTAAATATATTGGTACTAAAAAGTTATATTTTGTAATTCGATTTACATAGAATTCAGATATTTAATTATTATGATTTATTCAATTTAATTCATGATTCTAGTTGAAATTTGTTGAAATTAGTAAAAATATTATATGTAAACTACATCGCTCGTATTCGAATTTATTTTGACTTAAATCAACGTACAATCTTCTCCGTGTGCGTATTCATAAAGTAGAATTGTGCATATAACTAGGCACGTAAAATTTCGGGCGCGGTGGTAAAAGTATAGAAACCGTAAGGCTGTTATAAAAAGATGAACAGACGGACATGGCAAAGATAATTTTAAATTAAAGGGTACTATGGAAATCCTAAAAGGCATTATGTGGAATTGTGTTAAAAGTATATGACTATTGAAATTAATATTTTTTTATGTACATGGGAGAGAAGTAAAATTCTTCTAAAAAAATCCTATCATTTTTTTCGTCAAAAAATCCACCTTTTTAATTAAAATGACTAAATGTAATGAAGGCCGCCATAAGTCGGGACGAGCGGTTGGTTGAGCTCTTCTTTACCATTTGATTTACATATTTTCACATTTCAATATCATATAAATGAAATTCAGCTGAAAGAACCGCATCGCCTTTCGGAGAAAAACTTCTGACAAAAGTTGTAAATGGCGGTCGACCGAACTTTAAGAGACGTTCCTCTAACAAAGCGGTAAATTCTTCAATATGCTGCAGTTTTACAAAGTTCTTTATGCGCTTCGTTGTATGAAGTTGAAGAGTTGTTAAAAATTTAATTATATATGCCTTCTGAAATAATTCAATTTTAATTTCCATTTCCATATAGAGGGCTTTTCCGATTCGTATGTTTAATTGGCCTAATGATTTTTCTTTATGTAAATGGTAAAATTTCTCAAACTCCATCTACAATTCAGGCTAGAAAAATATATTCCTCCATACATCATTAGTGGAAGTTGGTAACTTTAAATATAGAAGCATGTAATGAGATGTGTGATTTGTGGGAATTTAAAAAAACACTTAGTCACTGTTGGTCTTATTTGTGTTTACATATTTACAGTTAACATATTTTGAAGTTAAAATTATCGTGATTGTGATCTATGTTAAATTTTAAGTTGAATTATAATAACGTATATAAATTATAAATCAGTAAAATTATAGGTAGCCACAGATTTGTATAAATCATTTGTTATGCACAAGAAGACATTGACGCGCCACGGTCTCTGCGTACCCCAAACGGCGCTTAAAGGAAACGATAAACGATTGACTTAGTTCTGGGGAGCTCCGAGCATCCCTTTATGTACACCGGTCGCGCTTTACCTTCGTTTCAATTTTAGGGAAAATGTTCAATCAGTCAATGACTTCTTCTTCATGAGGTACCTTCTTTTACAGTTAGGATATGAAATATGAAGCTTTATCTAGCACATGAGCTATGCTTTTGAAATGAATAGTTTATATTTGCATTTTTATTGTTCATTTTTGTCGATAGTAGAGGTTTTTCAAAGTTTTCCGAAGTTGGAAGTATTATGGGAGCATGTGTTTATCTTCTCAATAATGTATGTTGGGTTGGTTGACAGGATTCAGCTATCAGATAGGACGACGTTGTTGGGGAGTTTTATGATCAAATAGTGTATTTTTTCATTGGCTGCCGAGGCTCTTTAACATATTATAAATGCAATATTTGGAATAAATTTCTTCTCATCACCCATGTCCAGGGTTTACTCTTATTAATGTCGTTCGTCCTATTAAAAATATTAATTTTATGTTTAAGATGCGGAATTATGTAATTCATTAGATGACTATGTTAGCTATGCACCGTTCACATACACTCTCGAAAGTCCTCCAACAGAATTCCTCTTAAATTTATTAGGGCTATTATCCGTTTGTTCACACCCCGTTTTCTGTGGTGAATTTAATTTTAATCATTTTAAATTAGTGAAAAAACAATTTAAACGATGTGTGATTTTTAAAACTGTACGAAGTAATATTAAGTAACTGGTTTATATTCGGAAAGTGGGATGAAGCATTTGATGATGAAAAAGATTTTCTTAGATCTGATTATTTGTGGTCGAAGATTAACTATGAGAAGGTTATTTTAGAGATCTTGTTACGAAATTAATAGGGGAATTCAGGACAAATCGATCATGATAGTTAACCTAATGAATTTTGGCGTCAAATAACACATTAAAATAAATTTATAGATAGTAATATATGTTAAAAATAAGAGCTAACCATAGTAATGGAAAATTAATGGTTCCTTTTATTATATGTTTGTTCATTATACTGATGCATGTGCCTTGAAAACAATAAGATATATTCCACATCTTATCTCTTTGTACTAAATTGCCGCTGGGACCAAAAGTCAGTCGAGGAATTAATTTGTTTGCATCGAAATTAACCTGCGGTAACTTTGCGACCATAATATTATTGCAGCAATCTAGGTCAAACAATTTCCTCAATTCAAAGATTTATTTACATTATGTTTATCTTATGTGTTGTTACCATCAATGATGACTCACTCAAAGTTTTGTTATATCATATTTGTAGATGTAAAAATATGTTTTATATGTGATCTTTTTACTGTAATATTTAATTGAATAGACATAAAACCATGTTATTGTAATACGATCATAAATATATTAAAAAAAAACTGGGGTGTCTAAGAAATCAAATAATAGGTAGGTTTAGGAAATTTTAGAATAATTTTTCATCTGCATAAAATATTATCATTTGTGAATTTGTTATTACCGAAATATCTTTATTTATGTTGAGAGAAGGCTAAGACGTAAAATTATTGACAGACCCTTGCTTTTTAAAATCTGTGTTATTAATATAATTATTATAGTGTATTAAATTTCGATAACATTAAATCCTACTTTCTCAAAGTGGACCCTACTAAGTTTTGGGATCTATTACTGTTACCTTTTGAGGGGAAGGCCCCTGTTATCTTTTGAGGAGGACTTTGAAATTACTGATCTCTACCCAACGTATAAAATGAAATTATTTAAAAATTTGGGACTGTGTACAGAATAGAGTAGTCTATGTGAAAATGATTTCTAATTTACCATACTCATAAAAATTGAAACTAAAAGTCGTATATGACGTTAGTGTCACAAACAATTTTAAAAATATATAGTGGGTAATTATATAATAAAAAATTCATACACTTTCAGGAATTTTTAAATGTAAGCAGAAATTCCGCCTTATTTGAGAAAAGTGCCACCATTTAGTTTTAGATTTTTGACACTTCATGTGACGAAACTTAATTTGATTTTGCATCTATGTTTAATATGTCAATAAGGGTTCTTGATTTGGATTCCCATTGATATATCAATTTTACTTTTAAAATTCTGCAATATTATATGTTTCTGCTAAGGTTACTTGTATAAACTAACTAAAAGATGCTGAAAAATTCTATTATGTTGTCCTCGAGTCATTTTTCAATCTATATCTAGATACATATTTACATATTTAACATGTATTGTAGATGTTTACGAAAACATTATTTAAGGAAACAAAAAAGTGATAAAACACAAAAATATTATTTTTGGAATTTTGTCTGTATGGTTATCTGTTTGAGCATCACGCAAGAACCAAAAATGGTTTGTTTTGTTGCAATTAATCTACCGGAAAAGAAAAAAACGGTAATTTAGAATTTTAATACAAAGCGAAACTATTTAGCGGAATATCTACACATGTTCAGTGATTTTTGATAGTTTCTAAGTTATATTTTTTGTGTTTGTTCTATGAAAAATTCAAACTCATGGATTGAAGACCAAACGTTTCTTTGTAACGTGAATGATTGCGATAGAAACTTATTTTTTATCAGTTAGTAGACTAAGTATCTTAGTATCCTATTCTGATTAAAAACATTTATTAAAAAGAGTATTTTAATTTTCTCCATGTAATAGTGTCACTTTGATTCTTGTAACCCCTGGGCCTAACACTACATGGACTTTTACCAGTCTCCTTTATAAATTGAACTGAATTTATAGGTCGACATAGGTTTTTGTAAGTACTCCCATTTTAAACAAATATTTTCTGTTCGCCTTTCCGAGTCAGATTTAATATATGAAAAAAAGGAAAAACAATAGCCTGATAATGAAGCTCTGATACACACTAATGGTCCCTTTGTGCAATAATGTACGTTGCCTTATTATTTGTTTTATTTAATAGTCCTATGAACATTTAAACACTCTAATTTTTTGACACCAGAACTTTAATAATAATTTTTATATTACAATAAATTAACATTTTAATTTACAAATTAATACATCTAGGAAAATAGTCAAGATAAACAAATGATACATTAAAGGTGTTTAGCTAAAAATTAATTAGGGAGACTAAAAAAATAAGGAAAAGAAATTTTTTGCAAATTTATACGACTGTACGTCTGTTTCCTTGTTTGTACTCGCATCGTTTCAAAACAACTGAACGGCTGAACAACTGAACTTAGCTATTTGGTATTGCTATTCGGATCATCTATGTGTTATGTAACTTTGGTTACAAGACAGAAACTCTATATTTAATTACCGGTCTTGAAATACAGTTTTATTTGAAATTAGGCCTGTGATTTGAATATTGTTGATGGAATTTTTTTGTGACAAGGTGCGGACGAAGTAAATATCTATTTTTGTTCTTTATTTAGAAGTTCTTTTTAAATGAATGTTTTCATTACATTTTCTGGAACAATATCTTCTAAAAAAAACTAAATATGTTTCAATATATAAAGAATATCAAAATAGCTGGAGAATTAAGATAGAAAGACGAAACGATTAGATCAAAATTGAAAAGGAAAAAAATAAACTTTTAGAAACTTCTACATACTATAAATCACAACTATGTTCTTAGAGAGTCTGCACTGCTTCTTCGCAACTACTTGCAACGTGAAACATGACAAACTACTAATTGTGAGTCTGCAGAACTGCAATCATGCTTAAGTTCTCATCGATATCACAGGGTACTTCTCTATCAATTGAAAGCGGCGAAGTGAAGTCAGGGAACGTGAAGTGGAACTATATATTGATCGTGAGTGCAATACACTGTTCTGTGTTCCCATGTTCTGCCATAATAATGAACAAAGAACTAGCTCAAACTCTGTGAGGAGCGGGCGTTTGTCGTATTGAAAGTTATTTATACCGATACAGATAATCTGTTTGTCCACATGCCAGGCGAAACTACCTCAAACGTTGTATTAAAAAAAGCTTTCTTGTTACAACTTAAGTATATATTTTGTTTTAACCTATATAGTCCTCAACAAAAGGAAACTCAATTTCTGTTTTAAAATGTTTTAACCTTTAATTTAAAGATAAGTGAATAATGCTTGCCGTAGGCACAAACTCTTTCAGTATTGGGCAAAGCTATTATCAAATAATTTTCTTTTCTATGAGGTAATTGAAACATGTGTCAATTCCATACAATGTCAAAAAGTACAGACACAATATTTTTAATTATGTTTGTACTTACTTTAAATAAAAAATGTTTAACAAATTTAGATCAAATTACTGTCATATATATACATAATCAATTAATTTTCAGTATGTTTTTCAATGCACAATCCGGCTAGTTTACGTAATAAACTTAAATACGATCTTACTCTCACGAAAAGAACTTCACCAGATTTTCACGTAAATTATAGCATGGTTTAAAAAAAAAGTAAAACCGCGGTGTAAATGATTCAGCCTTATGTCGATAGAAACGGCAAATATTAATTAATAAATTTCAAAATTAATAACAAAGAGAAAAGTGCATATATTTTTTACTTACAAGATACTTTTTATACTTTACTCACAGGGTTAAATATTTTTATCATTCTAAAGGTAAAACGTTTTTCGTGAATCTAAAAAACCCCATACGGAAATAATCGCTTTCAACATCCGAAATTTGAAAAAAAAAATTAAATTTTCATTTTAAAGTCTCCTCAATAAATTTTTTATATCAAATTCTACCACTCCTAGGTATGAGAATTGAAACTTTTAAGATCGTATGAAAAACCTTTTTGAAAGTGAATTATCACTTATTAGATTTGATGAGCATTCATAGTTGAACATGATGTTTTTCCATTGTTTTCATTATAATCTGATTCGTTACATTACTATGAATAAGAAAAAGTAAAAAATAAGTGACAATAATTAGTTTCTTCTGTCTTTTCATTGTTCACTGTAATGAACTAAATCACCTATTCTATTATTCAGTGTCATTCTCTACAGTATACTTTGCAATTTTTTCTAATCTTTAGTTCAAATACTTTTCAAAACTACTTTCAGAAAGAAAGAGAACAAATTCATATAATGGCCCTTGTTGTTTTATTAAAATGGGTACATTATACTTACTGAACTTAAATTTACTTAAAATCTTAATAGCTAAGTTTATAGTAAATTATACTAATATTAACTAAAGATATCATTTTGGAATAAAGGAGTTCTCTCAGCAACATCATGAGTTATTTTTAGCAGTTTAAGCTTAAAGGAACTTTGAACGTTCTCGCTACTGTCATAAAATATTTTAAACCCTAATTCGACCCAAATTCTCCTGTAGAAAATACGTCCAATTCTCCCTACTAGTTCAATTTATTCTTCGTCTACCATTCCAACCCTCATCAACAGCGCAAATGCTTTCATAAATATTCCTTAAACCCCTCACATCGTGTCCGTACATTCTTTGTATTCACCAAATATTTCTTTTTCACTTTTATTTTGCCATTTTCGCCACTGGATCGGATTCGCAATATGTTTATTTTCCGAGTTGCATCGTGATTCCTCTTTCACTTTTACATTTTTTTTTCATAAATGTAACCTCCTTGTACTGATATGTTTATGTTTAAAATTCGCAGTTTTTGGACATTTAACAGGGTCGTGGAACACTACATGCTGGATTGAAGGCTGGAGTTCAACTCTTCGTTATTTTCTCAAATTTTAACATTTCATCACAAGTTAATATTAAATCATTTATTTAATTTTGTATTAGAGCCATCGCTTGTTTTAGCTTTCTCTAATAAATATTTTTATATTACTTATTAAAAATACACTAATGTTAATTTGTCTCATTATATATCAAATATTAATTTATTTTATTTATTGTGCTCCATTAAAATTATGTATCATTTGCTATAACATTTAACATTTTTTGTTATCTAATAGATTACATCGTTACATAATATTTATTGACTGCCATAAAACATATCTATACTTCCCATGTCATAGTATCTTCTTTATATTCTTCTTAAATCTTTGAGAATCATGTCAATATTTTCATCAGACGACAAATACATAGAATACATCAGAGTTTTAAAAAACTAAAATTTATTTAAACCACGAGATTGCAATCGTTGTCGTGTAATATTTGAATAGTAAAATAATAATATTTTAATAATCAAACACTTGAAATATTTTTTTAAAGTTATATTAAGTTTGTGAAACACATCGTTGATATATTATACGATAAGAATCTCGAACAAATATCCACCGCAACTCTTGATGTCACCGAGCAGAAAAAAATCAAAACGAAGACTAACACACTATTATTATACCCTCTACCATAGACTATAATAATCTCGCAGGAAAGGACTACATTACCATATGCCTAAACATATGTATATGTTTTAATATTCCCGCTTTATTAGAACTCTTCTTAATATCATGGGGTCTTTATATACATAGCAAGCAATACAAATAATAGATTAAATTAAAATTATACAGATGTACGAACACAAAGTTGAATGGTTGACCGTAAAGTATTATGTAAGGTTAAACAATTACAAACAGAACAGTACAGATAGGTAATAAACATTTAACCGTGCACTGAACGTCATTTAAGATTAAACAATTACTTAAGTAAATGAAGTGAACTGATTACAAATAGGATAGTACTTGTTCCAAATTACAGGGCAGAGACAGTTCAATTTTTACTTTCGTGGATTTAAATTTAGTTCTCGACAAAGCATTTGAAAACATATCAGCATACTAACAACTTGTACGTACACATTTTTAATCAATAATATTTTCATGAAATTTCTTTTTTAAAATGTTATTCTTAATATCTCTATGTTTGCATAATTTACGAAATTCGCCATTTTTAATTACATCATCACTTTGTTAATTTCAAGACATGCAGTCTTTTTATTGCATTCCGAAGAGACCGTTTAAAGTTCTGCTCACCTGAACTACAGAGAACATAATATCAGGTACATTCATAATCGCTGTCTATATTAATGATCACATTGCTTTTCTGTATGAATAATCTTTCTCCGGTGGACAGTCAATTTTCTGAAATCTCACATGAGAATCAGCTGGAACGCTGTTAAGATTGGGGTCACTCATATTACATTCACTCAATAGTTGTTCAATTTATTTGATTCAGTGAATGAAAATGTAACTGCTGCATTTCACTATTGGCATACCAAGAAAATTAATAACAGGACATATTGTTAGATCAAAGGTTGCTTCTAGGTTATTAATTACCACATTTAGAACATATTTCTCCTTTAATGTTCTTAATAGCGCACTATCAACGTAGAGACAGAGATAGTGTTTGATTCCAAATGCATGCATAAAAAAAGTGATCAGTAAAGTCGAACTTGTTTAACATTGAATCGAATTCCGCATTCTAGCACCTAAATTTTTGTTTTAATTCGTATAGGTATTTATTCAAATTTCATATTATATCTGTTTTGATTTCCAGTCCATCGGTTGTTATCGTGTATATATTCCTTTTTTGTGAGAAATTTGTGGTAATGTCAAATTAAATTATTTCCCAATTTTGCTTAACGTGTTGTGGAAAATATTAGAATCATAACTGAGTGTAGGAATTTTTTCGACGTAGTCGATGCAGTCCTGAGTCACCGAAAGCATATGTTATGTTGATCCACATTTCTCTAGTAGTTTGAACTTCTCGTACATGTATGTAGTTTGTAGGATAGTTTAGTAAAATTCGTATCTTGTTTCATTCTAGGGTCCACGGTATCAGCATTTACTACAAAATCTGAAAGTTATTCGTGTTGGAGATGAGTTTTGACGATAAATCACCATGTAGACTAATTTTTAAGAATTTCATACATTTCAATATATGTCAAAGAACTATTTGAAATTACCTTACCGTTTGAATTCTTCGTATATGTCAGCAGTTGAGAAGTATACGTTGTTTGTGATATTCTTGACGGTTTGTAACTTAATAATTTTAATCGTCGTACTGTTGTCAGAAACTTTTAAATCATATTAAATTTATGGAAGACACGTAGATGATTCCTGATATATTTACGATTAGTATTCCCGAGGAAAACCTACCACAAATCTCGATAGCACCAAAAAGAAAAAGGAAGTACGATAACTGAGTTATGGTATTATACTCTTTTCCGTTGACCACAAGGATCTCACAGGAAGGAGCAATATTATCATATATCTAAACCGATGTCTGCTTTTCATAAATTTTTATTTATGTAATTTTTGAAGGCTCATTCTGTGTAATTCAATAATATTGTTCGATGATTAATAAATACATTTTAAATTTAAAAGACTAAAAGTTCTTTTAAAGAACCAGACAAGCATAGAAATTTTAAGAAATAATATAATAATATTTTCATATCTTCTCAAAAATATATTCCAAATGATAGAAGATTTCAAATTAGTCATTACGTCTCTATTTATCTTATACATCACTTTACATTCCTCTTAGATACGAAGGCAGAAAAGATGATGAAGTACTTAATGTAATACGACTACGTTTTTTCTACCAATGACTACCTATTTTCATAAACACAGAGCCAGTTTCAGATATCCATTTATTTTGAATATCTGTGAATGTTTTATAATTACAACCTGTAATGTCAAATAACATATGAAATTTGCATGCGTCTTTAGTTTGTTTAATTAGAGTTTGTCTAATTAAAATAATCTTTAATTGAAAAATGGATAACTTCCCCTTCCACAAAAAATCAAGTGAATTTTAACATACTCCCCATCTCACTGGAACTAGCAGTCTCTAGAGTGATATTAAAACTTTTTTTTCATCAGAGATTAACGATGAAATCAACATAGATGTCAATCTGAGTTGGGCAAGACCTGAAGTGTTTATTAACTTCATTTAAATCATTGCGTGTTAATAAATCTAAATTGTTCAATATAAATTGGATAATGTAACCATCAAAATAATTGTAATCAAGAACAGAATATAATTTATGTGCAATTTATAACACTCCAAATAAATTAAACACTACTGAGTAAATTATTGTTACAATGTCACGACGTCATGAATAGAAAAAAATTATGAAACGTAATGATTCTCTGATTTATTTTTTTCTTATTTTTCCATACTAAAATTTGCAAAACGGAACACTTGTATAATTTTTTTAATTAAAGTCAACAGTTCAAATTTGGTATAGCTATATGAGTAAACACATTTGACTTTTCACTTTATGGTTTAAGGGTGAAAAAAAACGAAATGAAAGGAAAGTATGTCAAAGCTTAAATTCCAAAATATGTAGTTGACATTTTGTCTTATCTCCTATCTTATCTTATTTCCAAAAGAATAGCCTAAAAATATTCCTTGTTGTGTTCATATTTCGAAACTTTTTTTTTGATGTCTGATTATTCAAGGCTTCGATGAACTGGGCAATCATTTTATGAATAACTTTACGAGACACGTAAAAAAATATAAAGGACACTGGGGTAGTCTCCATTTCAATTTTAAATTTATCCTTTTCTGACTAGAATAGTATCTCTCTTATTTATATTTGTCTTTTTCTGCTGCATATATGTCAAAATTATTAAATGATTACAAACAAAAGCAAAATAAATGAGACAGTGTTAAACATACGTCCGCGTCGCCCCGTTTTAAGAATAATTTGGGATATATTATTCTTTTTCAAGCGCAGCTCGAAAATTCATTACGATGTATGGAAAATATCTTAATTGAGTCGATTATTTCTTCGTATCTTAGAAGTCTCGTATTGATCATACTTAGAAATTCGAAACGTTCTTTAGGTGTGGACGCTAAAATTATTAAATAATTCATATCCAGGGATGATAATCACTCTCGAGGCTAGTTCTTAATTTGATACCAAGGAGTACCGTCGGCACGGGAATAGGCAAAATCAAAAAAATGTCTTCGTCTACGACTACAGTTGTCTGGCGTAGTTGGAATTTTGAATATTATATTTACATGATCGTTTCACTATGTACTTTACTTAAAAACATGTATTAATAGTTCCTTTTAATTCATTAAAACTGATTTATTAGCCTAATTAACACCTTGAACCGAATCCACAGAACATTATATATTGCTACAAAGGGTAACTAATTGCGGCAATGGATTTAACCTGCATATCATAAAATATGTTGTTCTCTATGCGATAACTTATATTGTAGTGGCAGATCTAATAGGATAAGTGATCGGACTCCATTGCTCATTGTTCATTAGCGCCCAAAAATTCATATTTTTACATCTGAAAAAATTTAATTTAACAAAGAAATATAACTAATTGCACAATTTTCCATCATTGATAAATTATTTTTAATATATTTTATTCGATTTTAACTAAAAACGTTAATGATAACATCATCACACCCGTGCGAACTATTAGTGCAGATCTTTGATGCCATTGTCGAAAAAGTATCAAAAACGCGAATATGTGACGGCCGTCTTAGAGAGAATAGAAAAAAATACATAAATTTATTAATGACAAGATTCTAAAGTGTACATTGTTTGAACAATATATACGAGTAATGAAAAAAACTCTTTTTGAGCAAAAGATAAATATTTTATGTTAAAGTAAAGTAAATGAGTAATTGTACCCATGGGTACATTTAAATGAACCAACTTTTGTTTTACGACTTATGGCAATTTAAGAAAGGGCTATAAAGTTTTAAATTTTGAACGTTTAAAATTTCGGCCCTGATATCGATTTTAAGTCTGAACTAGACAGGATGTCTCGTTTAAATGAATGCTGTTATTTACTTTTATACTAGATTCCTTAAAGTTAAAGTAATATGTTTTTCTTCAATAATTTATGGTCTTTCAACTATTAGGAACTAAATTAACTCTCCAAATATTTTTTTTTCTTAACTGACTTAACCTTATTACTTTTATGCCAGATTCAATAAAGGACAAATGGATTGAAACCGATGAACGGAAAAGCTTATTTCCTATAAAGATATATGTAGTTTTCTCAGCACACTTTTCAGAACATTATTTTGATTTGAATTAACCCAGTAGAATATATTTGTATCCAAAAGCGGTTCCAATTTATACTCAAACAATAACAACATTTTAGCCAGCCATATTATTGATGAATTTGCATATTGTCAATCGAGCGGAACGGTAAATAGTTTCATAACCACGTAGAGGAGGAATTGGCAATTAAGCAACCATAAGTAAAATTATTTCACTCAGTGCGAATCTTAACTGAATTTCAATAACTACTACGTCTGTGAAATTGACAACTCTTGGGTGTTAAACACATATAATTACTTTGATGTTTTGAATACAATTAATAAATCCGTAAACATTACAATTTATATTTTCTTAAGAAAAATTAAATTTAAAACTATTAATTAATCTATATTTTAATGCAGCTTTAGATCGATATCGTGGTGAATAGTTAATAAATGTAAAAACCACAGAATACCGCCGTGAAAAGTTTGAGATTTATGTCCTCGAAAAATTAAAAATATACTCTGCAATCCTATTCTATCTCAATATCGCCGTCAGCGGTCGATAAGTATGTGGTCAATACTAATATTTTACGTATATGTGACTCAAGTATGCGAAAATAAGAGCACATTGAACTTCTCCATGATAATTTTGAGCTGAGCGGGAGCGTGTGTCGCAATTAAATTAGCGCGTGTAAAATAATTTTTTTTCAAATTTACAACGTGAGTTTTCATACAGTTCAATTGACGATATGCATTTTCATGCATTTCAAAGGTAGCACTTCTATCCTGCTTTATGTTTTATGACAGTACCTGTTTTTTTTCATAATTTTACAATTGTAGTAATGTATGATGCTTAAACTCCTTTAATTTTGAAATTATAGTATTTAAATATACAGTCTTTTGAATAATAACATAGCTAACTTTCCCTAATAATACTATTTATTCATAGTATCTCATATCGACGTCGATTAAATAGGCAAATATTTTATTAAAATCATCCTTAAAATGTCTAATGTTTCTCATGTTTCGTTTCACGTTTATCGAATATTTCACGTTCTGCCTATTTCTGAAGCGGCGATAAATTTATTCATGGTGTCCTGTCTAGATTTTCTAATCACATTTTCTGATATTTTATTATATCCTTGAGTTAACATTTCGATGACTTTAAAGGGACTTTCTTAGTGTTTAAAATTAATTATTATTCAGGAAACTATCACGAACAATATTCATGACCAAAATTGTAATTGTTTTAAACAAGAGAACTAGAGTTGGTTGAAAGTCTTATAAAACTAAGTTTGCGTAATGCATAATTCACTATATTCATCTTACAAATATCTATTTAAATACAAGGAAATTAAATATCCGCTTCCCAACATATTTAATGAAGGAATGTGGATAGAAAAAAAATGTTTAGAGACTTAATTTATTGAATATATTTGGCGCTAATTTTGTAGAAATTCATTATTCACAATTAAATGAAACTACGTGATGTAGTATTATTTCTACTATCTTTAATTTCTTTACCACGACCTAGGTTTCGTTGTATTACATCTTCAGGTGGGATATAAGCAAAGATATCTTTGCTTATATCCCACCTGAAGATGTAATACAAAGAAACCTAGGTCGTGGTAAAGAAATTAAAGATAGTGGAAATAATACTACATCACGTAGTTTCATTTAATTGAGACTTAATTTACTTGCAAATAGTTTAAAGACCATCAATTATTAAAAAAAACAGAAATAAATAAAAAGTAACCAGAATGAGAAGAAAGTAGACTCACGTCCTAATCACGGAAATTATTGTCTAATTACTGGATTTAACCATTTCATTTTCATGTTTTTAATACTCGTACAATCAAGAATTCAAAAATAAAAAAACAAACAAAGCAAATAAAATTCGAAACTAATGTATTCGACATTGATGCGAAGAGAAAAAAATGGCCAAGTGCGTGTCAGGATACATACAAAGTATTCCATAGCTGTTTATATCTCTTGAAATTTAACTGTTAACGGAAATAGTTTTATTCCAAAGTTTAAATTGAAGTATCCAAAATTTTGTCAGATTTTTTAAATCCATGATTGAAATATTTAGAGTAGGAAATTTGTAACTTAACGTTTCAAAAAGGAGCTTAAGAATTGAAAACGGTAAACGGAAACTCAATACAGGAAAAAAAGTTGCCATCACTTTAATGTACGGAATAGAGAAACTTTTTTTAAGTTTTTCTACTAGGCGCCTCTATATGAGAATCTACTTGCAAAAATTAAGACTATGTAATTTTGTACCACGCAAGTTAAAAATTTGCAATTTTTCCAAATATAGTATTAAAATACATACATATTTACTATAATGATTTTACTATAATGATTTTCTTAAGGAAATTTTAATTTTGCAGAAATTAATTTTTTTTCACAATTCAAATATTGATATTGTATCACATTTATTCAATATTTTTTTTTAATATATTGTGGTCAATATTTCTAAATTTTACATATTAACTAGTTTACATATTTACTAATTATTCTTTATATTGTAGTCTTAATTTTTTATATTGTAGTTTTAATTCTTTATATTTTATATATTGTAGTCAATATTTCTAAATTTTACATATTTACTAGTTTACATATTTACTAATTATTCTTTATATTGTAGTCTTAATTTTTTATATTGTAGTTTTAATTCTTTATATTTTATATATTGTAGTCAATATTTCTAAATTTTACATATTTACTAGTTTACATATTTACTAATTATTCTTTCTTTGTAATATTAAAATAATTGATAATAATCTATTCGTAAAAAATTATTTCACCGCTTCCATGTTTCACCAAGCAAAACAATAACTGGAATACTCAGATGCCAGGCCTATCTCCATGAGACGGATATCACCTATCGTTCTTTCACGTGGATTAACGACATATTAAAGGTAAACGTGACTGCGACAATCCCGCTGCGGATGTAAATCATATTTTTATAGGCAGGGCAGGTACTGTATCAATGTAGGTAAATTCCATTGTTGTTTTGCAGTAAATCATTTTGTAATACAGAAACTTTGCGGTGAAGCAATTTTGCAAAGTGGACGAAAGTATTTTTAAATTAATTGAAATCTTATTTTATGAAATAGAGAAAAGTGTTTTCAAAAATAATACACTGGCAATATCTATGTCAATTTATCACAGTCAACTGAAATAGAACTCAACTATGTAATAGTTCTATTACATTTCTATTGCCTGCTTCGCGTGAATACAAGACAAAGCTAATAAGCTCTCTTTAATTTTTTTTAAGTAAACAAAATTAGGACATGTTTTATTTAACTTTTGAAGTAAATATTAAGACTCCTTGTTTTACAGTATTCGACTTTCTTCCATCAACAACAACTTGCAAATTCCGTTTTGTTAGTTAATAAATTTTCCTTATTCCAACAATTAATAAAACATTACTACAATATATTACATTTATAATTCTCAATATTTTTAACCAGCTTCGGTATGTTTGCCAGTTTGTTAATTTATTTTCTTAACTAATAACTCTGCAACCAAGTAAAAATCGTTAATAAATTTGATGTGCATAATTTATATACCGGCGTAAAATATAGACCGCTTTGCTTTTATCCTGTGAGTATTCTACGCCACTTCGTTTATATAGAAAATTAATACAATGTAATAATTTTGTCATTTGATTACGCTTTTAAAGGCTAGACGGATGTTTATACAATTTTTTTATATATATAGATTCGAATTAACATATAATAAGCTATTTATCTAAATCTTATAATTTCTCTCATATGAATATCTATATTTTATTCAATAATATAAATTTAGTATTTTGATGTATCAGTAGATGGCGCAATGTGCAAATGAAATAAGTTTCTCGTATGTCTCAAAGGCTAAAAATTTACATGCCAGTCCCGTCAGTTCTTAATCGAAACTCCACGTAGGGTAAGCCGCGGAAAAAGTCTAATAACATATAATGATCAATACGATGGGTCGCGAAGTAGTGCGTTGAAGTTTGTGCGAAAAGCGGGAAAATTAAAGAGTTTTGACAAATATAATATTTTTATCTCTTTGTATTTATATTAACCATTAATTTAAAATGTCCAATTCCTTCGTATTTTGAGATAATAAATAAAAATTAAAAACATGTTTCTTTCGCTTTACTTCGTTGCCATCTCTCTCTGGATATAAATTAACCTGCGATTAGTTGCGTTAGTCAATCACATTCATTTTAACCTGCGATATTTGTGTTAGTCAATCACATTCATTTTAGACCAGTTTTAAGGTCCATCTGTACATCTTTATTTTGATTACAACCTATTTTCTAAATAACCATTTAACGTAGAAACTTTAAATGTATCACAATAATAGAACACACTGATGTACAATTAACAGTCAAAAATATTAATACGGCAATTTAAGAAGGCACAAAGTAGCCGAATTATCTTTTCCAATCTTATATATCACATGGGACATTAATTGAAAAAGAAAATTATAAAAATACAAATTTTTCTTTTTCAAAATTTTGTCTAGGATAACTCTTTTAAAATTTTGTCTAGGATTAAAAAAGTCGAAACTGCTAAAACTAAAATTAATAAGAAACACCGTTACAAGAATCTTATATAATTTTTTTTTTTTTTAAATTTGCAACGATTCTAAATCTCTAAATGTTTTGAACAATTCACAGTATTTTTTACAGCTGTGAAAGATAGAAATAATATTAATATTTATAAATAGTTTAACAGAATAACTAAATATCCTTAAATGTGTATACATGCCCAAGTAACATGCCAACACCCACGTAATGCGAGCTCCACTCGTATTTAAGAAATATTTTAGGTAAACACTAAGGACAAATTTCAATGGTTTATGCAAAAATAAGATGAAGTAAATCAACTTACTAGCATATTTCAGCATATAAAACGGAAGCAGAAATATCCAGCCACCCATCTCTGGGTGGCTGGATATTTCTGCTTCCGTTCCCTTCTGTATATGACGGATGTCGTTTATTGCGCGTTTCACATGGATTAACGACATATTATAGGCGAACGTGACTACAATCTCGTTGCAAGTGTAAATCATATTTTTATAGGCTGAGCAAGTGCGGTATAAATGTAAGCTAATTGCATTGTTACGTCCCGGGAAATCGATTCTGGTAATGACACCAGTTTTCAGTAAGCCGTTTTATCGAAGACACGTGTACATATGAATAATGACTCTTATTATTATTTTTCATAAGGAAGGCTTTTTTCTGTTAAATGGTGAAATTGTGGAATGCTTAACGTATCTCCAAGGTAACTGGAATCGAAGACTTTTCCTGGCAAAGTAGATATACGAAAACGTTGACGTAAGATTAAAAAAAGAGTCGATTTAATGTTTTTAGAATATTGGCCGCACTAAATCAATACGAAAATTTTGGAAGCGTAATATTTCCCATGTGACAAATTATAAAGACATTGGATTAATTTACATAGTTTATAGAGAGGAACGAATAAGGAACAAATTTTCTAAACTGAACATGATGCGGGAATAGTGACATTAACAAAATATTAAACCATTTTATTATAAATACTTATAAAAATGATAGTATTTTCAGCCTGTCACCGATCGCTTTAATGTTTACTGCTCAACAAATAAACTGGTTAATTTTTACTTTTATGTTTTTTCCAACAATGTCTTTCTTAACGAAATCTAATTTAAAATATTTCGTTGTGTGTTTAATTTTACAATTGTACAACTACGATATAATTTCACTGAAATGCCAATTTAACTTTCGAAACGTTTATAAGGTTATATAATCATGTTATTTTGTAATATCTAATTCATATAAGAACTTAAACCTGATGTTTTTATGGTAGATACCACAGAGTTTTAGATACCTGAAACAAACTGTCGACCAAACATTGATATTTTTATACATAATTACAAAAGACAATTAAAACAAGCGAAAATGTATGCAGTAAGTGTACCTTTATATCGTCCCTTCTCTAAGCGATTCATTGATGTAGGGGTAAAATACTTGAAGTATTGAATTGAAATCACGGAATATTTTTATTTTCCTATTTTTAGATTAAAATAAAACACAAAATATTTAGTTAGAAATCTGATATGAAATATAACGTAAAAAATTTCTCTAAAACTATTCAATATATAAGTAAGTACGAAGGCTATTCCAATTAATTTTTATATGAATCAAAATATTTGAAACTATGGACAAGTACCCAGACACCTTTTATTTTTAAATTTCATTTGGTTTTATACACTATTAGGACAAAAAATACATGACATATGTTAACATCTATTCCTTAAAGTTTTCAATTTTAACTGTCGAGTCAAAGGAGTCGCATTATAGAGAACCATTTTCTAATAACCAGAGGTCGGGTTCCGGGGATAATTCCACTGTCGGACTATTAAAAGGTAAGTTTTGAAAAAAAAAACGTTTCTTGACTTTTTAATCTAACCAGCAAAAAGTGATTTTGGAACATACCAGGCTCAGACTGAGAGATTATTTTTAATATCTATCTACCAACCTCCTAATAAATTTTCACTCCCTCTTCTGCTATATAATATACATTATTTGTTAATAAATTGTTTTATTGTTTTATTTATTTAAAAAAACCACATAGCCTAAACTATTTGTGGAGAGTGACCGAAATTAATATCTTTACTACTCGAAAATAAATAACCGCTTAAAAATAAATTTTAGCTTAAATTTTCCTTTATGGTGGTTTTGATGAGAGATTTTATTCAAAATCCAGTTCTATAAAATTTATGAGTATATAATTTCATTTTTTATGTAATTTTAATTTCAAGGGAAAAGTAACGAAGGAATGATGCATTTGATTTTAAATTGTTTAATAAAGTATAGATATGAAGCTATAGTAAATCAACATTATCCCGTCTCCTTTTAGACAATTGGCAATTAACCGCAACCGTTGTGCAATGCGCTTTTACTTATAGTAATAGAATAAAAATAACAACGTTTTCCTTCACTGAATTACAGTAGTATTTTTTGAGGCAAGGTCTAGTTTCACACCTGTTTTTTCATTGTGCATAAACTGACAACAGTTTCTGGAAATTAAAGTATAATTTATTTCTATCAATAAATGTTTACTCTACAGTCCCGTCTTGAAATAACGCCCGAAAATCAGACCAATATGATAACTAATATCTAGTGCAGTTAATTTGGTTGAACGACATCATATTCGTATCCAATGTACAGTGTGTCTATTTATACGACAAAAACCATGTTAATATACATATTTCAATACCTGCGACGTTCAGAATTCACTGCGTAATATTTTCTTAACACAGAATTGCAAATGACATAACATCCATATGGCAACATTTTTTGTCAACTATTACAATTCAGTAATATCAAAACTCAAGATGAAGTCTGCATCGACTCTAAGATTTATGTCAACAGGCTGTGCTTCGTCCATTACGGGTCAACTGACGGCTGCGTTTGACAAAGACCCGCCGGCAGCTGATAGCTAGTTCGTTCGGGCCCTGAAATAATTTGCCTTCCGCCCCGTTAGGTTCGTCTATGACTCTTACTGCACGTTAAGGGGGCACGTCTCTCGATATTGTTTCGTACTGCGTACGTGTCACGTAAAGGAAATCGCTAAAATGATATTAAATTTTAATTTTTTTACTTTCTTTATTATTCATTTATTTCGATTGTTTTATAAAGTAAGAGTGAGATAACAATCTTCTTCTGTTCGTGTTATTCCATGTCTGAACATGTGCGTAAAATTTTATAGTATTTGTGTATACCTACACTATATATTTTATTTATTTTACAAGTATATAATGGGTTCCTTCAATATAAGGTCATTGCATGTTGACGTAGATAATTTTTTTCCTCGATTTCAAGCTAAAGATAGAATGTTCAAGCTGAAGTATATATATATATATATATATATATATATATATATATATATATATATATTTATATGTGTATATATATATATATATATATATATATATATATATATTTAAATTTGTATAAAAATATAACTAAAGATTGATTTAGACGGATTGTATACACTGTATAGAATAAAACTGTTATTAATGAGACATTTTAATCAATTTAAAATTTACTAAGTTATTTCTTTACAATCTTCCTTATTCATGTTACTCACAATATTTTATAACTCTAGAGTCAATTTGATTTCAAAAACTCACACTTTGGCCTTAAAAACGAATTTTCTTTTGAAAGTATATGTAAAATTAATAACAATATATCGTTTGGTCTGAAACCCCTAAACGATTATTGATTTCATTGAAAGGAATTTCGTTAGAAGAAAGCAATTAGTTCATTTTTTATGCAACAAAACTAGGTATTTATTGTAAGAAAATACTCACCTGCTATAAACAGTTTTATAGAAGCAGAAACCAAATTTATAATTTCCCTTATAGTCAACTGTGTATCCGTAAGGTATCTAATATACGAGGCCATGTGTTATATTAATGTTATACTATTTCTTATTCTGTGCATGATAGTATTGAGCATACACTTCTAAAGTCAGATCAAACTTTATGCAGATAACAATAATAACTTAAACCAAGCCAAGCTTTCATTTCGCATCTTTTCTTTTTTTATAAAAACGCAAAATTTAAAAAAATTTTTGCTAAAATCTTTTATATTGAATATATTTAGCGTTAATTTTGTAGAAATTCATTATTCACAATTAAATGAAAATTCGTGATGTAGTATTATTTCTACTTTCTTTAAGTTCTTTACCACGAATTAGGGTTCCTTGTATTACAACATCTTCAGGTGGGATATTAGCAAAGGTATCTAGAATCTTTGCTAATATCCCACCTGAAAATGTTATAATACAACGAAACCTTCGTTTTATTATAACATCTTCAGGTGGGATATTAACAAAGGTATCTAGAATCTTTGATAATATCCCACCTGAAGATGTTGTAATACAACGAAACCTAGGTCGTGGTAAAGAAATTAAAGATAGTAGAAATAATACTACATCACGTAGTTTCATTTAATTGTAAACATCGATTATGTTTAAAAACCCGACAAAAAGAAAGGGAAAACAGTAAGCAAATGGAAAATTTAAAATCTAGGCAAAATATTAGCTTTATCGTATTTCAAAGAGACTTGACAAAATTAGGTGAATACCTATTAAAATATTACAGTTAAAATGACTAAATTCCTCTTTTAAAAGGATCAATATAAAGGAGTAAGACAAAATAGCCAAATTCTTACGGAGCTTTGCTGCATAAATAAAAATTATTGAGCTGCAACTTTGTGTCTAGATTTATTGTATATTATATTTATAGCAACATTCAACTTATCTGTGATAAATTTTTATCTCTGCCGGTTTAGTATATGATTAAATTTAATAAATCACTAAAATATTCTTGGTTCATAACTGTAGTTCATCGCGGCTAACTTTAATATTCTGAAACTTTAATTCGCTTACATCTCACTAGCAAAGCTATGCTAGAATTTGGCTGTTTTTATTTTATTCATTTTTAGGGGCAACTTTTATAGAATAACTTGATCCTTTTTATAGTAATATTATTGATTGGATAAATAACAGAGGAATAGATATTTTATTCAATCTAGTGTGTAAAACTTTAGTTAATATGATAATAATATATATTATAGATCAAAATATATGATGATATGAACCAGTTTCGATTAAAAATGAAATTATAAATACGTTAAAATTAGATTGAATCACATAAGCTTACGGGCCGTGTAAAATTTAGTACTTTACTCAGTCTCCTTAGCTGCCACGTATTTAGAAATTATAACAAATTACATTTAAAAATATAGAAGTTCAATAAATTTTTAGTCATGAGACCATCTTTCAATACAGATTATTGCTATAACATATTTTAGGTCATTATTCGCATAGTAGCAAGTGGTGGACTAAAATATATAGATAAGTACTTATATAATTTAAATTGTCATTTATTATGATGATAGTATTTACTGCGAGGTTCACAAAGATAAATTATTGCACCAAGGACAATATTGTGTGCAAAGTAATAATGAAATTTGTGTTTACGAAATAATACATAATGTTTAAATTAAACAAAAACAAAACTGAAATTTAAAAAATTCGGTAACAGGATGAAATAATAAATCTGATTTTAAAAGAGAGATAAAACAAACGCAAAATGGAGAAAAATACTGGTACATGGTTAAATCAACGCAAATTATGTATTTTTCTTACGTTACTTGGTAGACATGTAATAAAAATATCTTAAATCAAGCCAAGCTTTCATTTCGCACCTTCAAAAATACACTTGGAATATGTCGAATGATACACGTACAACGATATTTTTCTTTTATTTCAACTGCTAAATACCCAAGATGTCATTACTCAAAGACTATTAATTAGCCCTCCTTGCCTTTTTTGTAGAATTCTATAAATCTCATGAAACGATGTTTTTTACAAAAATACTTTCTATATTTTTTTCTTATGGATTTTCAAATTTTCCTCGTAAAACAACCAAAGAAAGCGTCTACGCATTATCTTTACAATTTACAAGATACTTAATTTTTTCGTAAATATATTATATAAAGTATTTTGAAAAAGTACATTATAAATTTGTTCACCAGCATGTTTTAACATACAAAATAAAACTAGAATATTTTGCCGCTACGTGAATTTCAATGAGGTGGATATAGCGTTTTGCTCGTTCCACGTAAACTAGCAACCTATAAAATATCAACAGGACTAATAATTCCGATTTGAATCTTAATTACATTTATATGATCTAACCATATTGTGTGTTAATGTAGGCTAACTATATTGTTATCTCACATAGATGGTTTTTAAATGAAGCCGAAGTAATTGTGGATGGCGCCGTTTTGTGGAATGTATTCTGGAAATAATACGTAAATCTTTTCCTAATAATTTTTTTTATTAATTACTGGTTACATAAATTCCAAACTGTATCTTTATTATTTGTACGTTAATTCAGTTAACTACATACGCATAATACTATTTCTGAATTACTCACTTCATTTCATTAGTTTTAATAATAGTCCATCACTAAATTTCTAGTATATTTTGACCCACTGCATATTTTAAAGCCACTTAAATTCAATTCTTTCTATTCATTGAGTTCATTCCTTCTACTGAATTGGCAAAGAAGCAACGTATATTTACCTTAAATTCTAAAATTTTATCCAATCAATGAATCTGGATTTCTAAAAAAGCAACGATTCCAGAAGCACTGTAGTAATTTTTTACTTTTGAAATCTTGAATATTACTTGAAAAATGTACTTTCCACTATTTTCTTATTTTGTTATTAAAATATTACGAAACTATTATAATTACGATTATTATAATTACGAAACAATCAACATCTATGTAGATTGTTCTATGGTCATCATGGCCATAGAACTATGGCCAATCTATGGCCATCTATGGCCATCTACGAAATCATGGCCAATCTATGGCCATCTACGTTCTATAGCCAATCTATGGCCATCTACGAAATCATCTAACGTTTATTACTTATCTTTATTATGTATTTAATTTATGCTTTTATCAAATTTTTGCGTCTCCTTGAAATTTATAATAAAATGTGAACAAATATTTATATTTTCTATATTATAAAACGTTTTCTAAATATAACGAAAATTAAATGGCTGAAAACGTCTCAATGTGTACATTTTGCAATATTTTCTGACAAAAATTGGAGAACGATGACAAGCTCTCGAGCTCTTGAATTCAGCGTACCTGAGAGCTGTGTTAGCATACAGCGTGTCATACATTGCGTTACGAGTCAAGCAATGACTGCGTTTTTAAAAATCTCATTGGCAGCAAATAATATACTCATTTAGACCCTAAAATGTTCCACTTTCGATACGGCCGTTATTGCACAAAATGAGGATAAGAAATTTATTAAAGTAATCAGCGCATCATGAATCAGTGATCTTGATTTAATTTATGCAAATGGTACTTTTCATTTCTTCGAGTCCGAATTCTAATCACATAATCCCTATAAATATTAAATAGGATAGTAACAACATAAATCATTATCGCACAACTATTTCAAGTTTTAATATTCTTGAAAATTTACGCTCGCGATGACTTCACCGTGTGTAGTATTGCAACGTATTAGAGATTGGGATATGCATATATGTGGAAGAATCTTTCATGCAATCAAACACCTTTGAGTCGTCAATAAAAGACATAGGTGAATTTAACTCCCGGTTCTTTTCAGTTAATTTTCTCACGTTTACTACGTGCATTCTCATGACAGAACTTTAACAAAACCCGCTTGTTTGTATGAAATCTATCTCTAAATGTGGAATTTTATCCACATGTTGAGATAAAACCTTACCTTCAGAGGTTTCTACATATTTAGGTTGGTAATTTATCGGTCCGTCCATCATACTTTCTCGAAGGAGACGCTTATATATTTTTCCATCGGTTCGTCCATCACATTTGGTTATGCAGATATAGCAAGAGCCTTATATACTAGGGGTACTTCAACTGATTGGTTAGTTGGTCGGTGTCATGTGCACACGAGATGAGGAAGCGGCTACAAATGTCCACACGCAGAAATGACACATTTAGCGATATTAATGATATTTTCAGAATAGAGCTGTCCGCTGAATGGAACCTTTCCAAGACTAAACGGAGATCTCAAAATCGCAGGCCAGCTGAAGATATGGTCCGGGCTAAGGGGGGACATTACAATTGTGGCAGCGACGATAGGCTCTAGTACCATCAGGATGGATTTTCATGCCTTGAAAGTGCCTAGTTCTAAGTCTTTTAATGGTCTTGGTGAGCACACAATTTGTTTTAATTTCACATATATGATAGCGTTTCCCATAAACAATGCGTTACAAAAGTATTTACGTGACCATGGGTAGCTCTGGTCCCGGGGAAAGCCTGTAACCCCTAAAGAGCGCGTCTTTAGGCGCAGATCGGGAAAGGCTTCCAGAGGATTCTTCTAACTGGTAAAAGGGAAATAAAATACTTTCCGTGAACCAACATACAGAAGTCTAAACCTTTCAAGGCTCTGACAACCATTCTTTCATATGGGATGAGCCTACTGCGTAATAGGTGCTTTAACTCTTCAGCAAAAATTCGGCTTCTGTAGGCAGATTTACCTCTAACTTATATGAATCCCTCTTAACCTCAGACTGGGCTACATCAGGTTCTAATCAGACGTTATTGGTCTACAGAAAATAATTCGCAAATCATCTAACGTTGTTCTCACATAAATATAATTGCCACCTCTTCGTAATTTGATCGATCTACAAATATACCAGAAGTTTACCGATATTATCTTCAATTGCCCAAATGTTCGGTTTAAACTCGCAGGTAATAAATTTCACTTTCATTAATAAGCGTTTGTCGGCAAGTTTTAGCAAAGAACGTAATATCCTGTTACCTTAGATTTACTTAAACTTTTTCAATATCTAGGTCACAGGTCAAGGGATAAAGCTTGGCAAAAAGTTATTGGGTATTAGGCAAATCCACGTCCGATATTGCCCTTGAGTAAGTCCTTCCTTTTTCTGATATTCTCTCATATTTCTTCTGAAATACATATTTTCTTCGAAGCTTCTGCCATTTTTCTTTGAATATCTCCACGTAAATAAAATACGATTTCTTTTAATTTGCTCCAATTTGTGTCAGTATCTATATCATAATCTGGTTTAAAGTTTGTAGCTTTAGTTTTCCGACTTAAATTCAACTAGTTCCCAATGGCTGACTCTTTCTTGTGGCTTTAGATTGAAAATTGATTAAAAATGATTAAAAATCTCTCTTTAACTTTTTAGCTTATATTTACATTATGATTTTATGGTTACTTTCAGTCAGTCTCGGGATAAGTTTTCCTATTTCTAATGCAAGATAACGATTTTTTAACAACTGCTTTATAGTAATTTCGTGTTTCAGCATCACTCGCGTATTCCTGTCAGCAAAATCTCTTTGATTAGTTCTTGGTGCAGATGTTCATTGTAGGGTAAATATTTTTGGCCATAAGCTCTTATTTTCTAAGTACTAACCTCAAATGGACATCGTTTTCTGTTGATTTGTGTTTATCTTTTTTAACAGCTTAATATCTCATTTGCATATGTGATACGTAATTATTAAATTCATGCATACTCAATGTCAGTGCATTGTCACTTACTGAAACTAATTTTGGAGTGAATTTATTTATGTTGGGAGATTTAGTCAGAGTTATTTCATTTTAACTTTTGCTTTCTGAAAGAAATCTCTTTTTTTCTCCATGAAACTAATTTGGTTATGCATATCTTAGATATCTAGGTAAAGATCTTATATATGGTAAGAGTCTTATATATCCTAGAGGTACTTCAACTTATTATTTAAATTAATGAATAAAATAGAGAAAAAATTCGGATGTTATCCTAACCGCTAGACTAACTAAATTCATTTAAGTTCTTTCTTTCGTTCACTGCCTGCTTTTATCGCCCTGTGACATGCTGATGGAAAAATCCCAACAAATAAATGATTATCACAAAGATTATCACGGCGGGCACGATTTACTCTGATAAAGACCATGCTGAAGACGAAGAAAAAACTTTAAAGTATGTAACATTAACTATCAACCTTTCAACGTCATTTCAGTGGATTATGGAATTAAACAGATAAACATACATTAGACGAATCATAATCAATATATTTCCTATCATTATTTTATATAATATTTTCCATAACTTCACATATACGGATTTGAAAAATAGAACGTGTGACCACTTGGTGTTCTATAACAACTCTTAATATAGTTTAATATTATTTTTCATACTATAGTCATGTTATACGAGTAGGTAAAAGCAGTCAGTGTATTTTACCGCCAACGTCCAATATCCGGATTAAGTAAATTTAGACCCTTTTTCTACCTTTGCTTATCAAGTTAATTACCACAGTGCCCACACTAGGTTGCTCGTCAAAACAAGGTTTTCTATTCATAAGTGAAAGTAGAATTGCTAAGAAGAGGTGAATATATTAATACACAGTATGAAGAAACAGGAAAATTTCCATTTAAAACTCTATAATAAACAAGAAACTGATAACGCAAATAAAATTCCAACTTTATTGTTTAGTATACTAGAACATTTTGCCAGAAACAAAATCGATTCAGATTTTAAAGAGATAACCAAAATAATTTTTGTTTGATGAACGTTTTTCATATGTATAATATTTAACAGAAATTCATATAAAATTTCATAATCATAAAGAAAGATTTAATTTTTAATTTTTCTTCGGAAATACGACAATGTTATTTAAAAATATATATTCGTAACGAATAAACTAAAATAACCAGGCATGTGGTTTATGCGTATTTCTTTTTTTTTTAATTTTTCTTCGGAAATACGACAATGTTATTTAAAAATATACATTCGTAACGAATAAACTAAAATAACCAGGCATGTGGTTTATGCGTATTTCTTTTATTTGTTATCTGTATTTTTGCTTGCATTGGTAAATTCTTCTTTATGAGGAAATTAGTATAAATGTATTTAAGCGATGCCCATTTTCTAAGTAAGCCGAACGGTAATGTGGCAGATAAAATCGTCATTGTCTAGAACTATACAGTGCTGGGCGTCTCTGCCTAGTAAATTTTAGAAATGATAAAGTTTACTTGACAACAGAAACCAATTTTAATAAATACTCGTTTCGATAACAAATTAAATACTCATTTCTATAACATTCTTTTCAGACTAGTTTTTTAAATATAATTTAAGACTCAAAAAGTAAGGAGGAAAGACTTTCCTTTTACTTTCGAGTATTGCATGAGATACTATGAATTCCATTAACCTTGATTCAATTAGGTGTTAAAGGAAATTAAACAATAATCCCTGTGCCGCTATCTTATAAAGTCGTCACTTGTGTAAAAAAATTCAAAGTATACTGAGAAATTAAAGTGTAAAAAAAATTATTGCGAAGTTGAATAGTATGTGAATAAATCGGATAGAGTAGAATAAACTGTATGTAATAAAAACATTGTTTAAATAATATTTCCAAAAGGGGCTTCACACATGTTAAAGTTTCAGATTTTATAAATTTTATGTAAATATAAAAAGCAATATAGATTTAATAATTTACTTAATATCTTTCTTTTTTTAATGTCAAAATAAAAGTAGTTATTTTCCCCCACACCGTAACCAATTAATTACAAAACTTATCCTGTCGCAACGTTTTTGGATAGCCAATAGCTCTATCAAACGTACGATCTATCGTACTATCATACCTTCCTATATAACGATCCCCAAAAATGTACCGCCTTAAGTCCACAATTGTAGGTTAAGCAAACCATAAATAAAAAGAGCCATCGCTCAACGAAAATTTGTAACACCGAGAGTATTTCCGTCCGCAATTTCCTTCAATCATTTCTTGTGATTTTCATAAATATATTTTCTATGACCAGAGAGTTTGTCTCGTTTAATAATGCTTAAGATTATGTTAAACTGTCGGCGGAAAAGACGACATGATCTCATCGAGACGTGCACAAGTGGGGTTCATCTCATCAATCTTAATCAAGGGTGCCGAGCTATTTATGGTAATTAATAACGCCAACCAACCGCGATAGATATCACTCGCATCCCATAAGGTCTCGTTCCTCTTATGGACCTTTAGTTATTTAGGGCAATTCGAATTAACATAATGCAGGCACATATTTTAGTTTAGCAACTTTTATGGTTTTGGCCCATAAACCTTACGTTTGCTACTTTAATCGTCGATTATGAATGCAGCACGAGTGTTATATCGGTTGTGTTGAAAGTTATGTATTTTGTCTTCCAAATAGACAATCACGTAATTTTGTAAATAAATGTAAAATTAATGTGGAAATTAATTTTCCCTGTGCTGACAGTATTGCAAGAAATGTAGTGCGAGGTTGCTGTGATACAATGCACAGACTTCAGGGAGCACGGAAATCATTGTTGAGAGGAGTAATCAGATGTAATAAATGGAGGTGGCACCGGGTGTAAGATGGTTACCAAATGAAAGATTTCTCGTGTGCATCACTTACATATGAGAGGAATAACATATCAAATCATGCAAATAAATAAAATTGAACTGTCTGTCTGTCATTTTTGTAATTTTTGCTCTCAGATACTTTAGATACTTTTTTTCCGTTTGCACATTAGATTATTACAAATAACATATTATTATAAAAATTGTCTAGTAATATTAAACAAAATTAAGATAGTAAATTAGATAGTAATATTAAACAAAATTCCCGCCACATGAATGATGAACAGCGGAATGCTGTAGGAAAATGCGGGAGCAGGTAATAGCTGGAAAGATATGGTTAGTATCTTACAAAAAAATTACTTATACTTACAGTCAATAATACATACGACTGGAGAAATTAAAACAGGCCTAAAGATGGGATGAAATAAGTATATCAAAAAAATCACGTCAATCATCAATTTATTTAATTGTTGTAAGAGTTATAAAAAAATGCACTAAATCATAAAATAACCATTTCACAGGTAAAATTCAAATTGGCTTTTGCATACAATTTTAATTTTTGATTAAATGTTTTAAAAAAATAACAGTTTTTTCCAAAAATTTTCTACCTTACTAAAACAATTAAAAAAAATAGTCAACTTCTGTGAAGAACTTCTGTACAGTGCTTTTCTATATATTTTCCTATCATTTTCCTCTGCAGTACTTCTTGAAATAAAAGCTGTAATAATACTATAACACTATGCCATCCTGTGACAACATATTGGTATCGCGTGAAAACTATCAGACAAATACCGATGACACAACGTAGAGGCCACTTGAAAATACTGATCGCATCACATAATAGTAAAAAATTACAATATTAAGATTTTCATGTTTGCTAAAATATTTTTAAATTCCTTGAAAAACTCGGGCGACAGGCAGTAGGCTCTACGTCGGGCATGTCGCCATCAGACAGAAGAATTTTAATCACACGTGCGCAAGTCACAATGTTAGGTTGGTATAACAAGTGATTCGCTTCAAAATTAGTGATATAACAGTTTAAGGTATAATTTATTTTATTTTTAAAGTTATTTCTTTTTAATTATAATTTCTTATATAATAATATATAATCATTTCTTATTACATTACAAATACCCTTTATAAATATTCTAAATGTCAAATGTTCCGATTTTATAAAATCGACATATTTTAATAAAAACATTGTAATACATATTTGGAATCAAACTGTATAATAAATATAATATAGTAAATATAAGTCAGTTTTTTAGTATAAGATCATTACAAACTGATATGAAAAAAGAATAAATAATAATTTCGCGTCCAACACATTTCATAAGTTGGTCTGTTCGACCTTCGTTTAACCAGTTTTACTTACCCTGTCTCAAATAATTCCATTAGAATAATACCTCAAATTAATTTTCAACAATAGAATCTTCTTGATGATATTTTTAAGGGGTATTAAACCCCTTAAAAGATATCAAGATACACATTTCAGTAGGAGATGCATATCCTTTAAGAGGTATTAATCTCCTTAAATGATACACATCTCCTATTTCTAATAAACTAAATGCAACTTGGTTTTCAACAAAATATTTCGAATATATTATGCGTCGCTCACAGTTTTAATTCTATTTCTTAGAATTGGCTTAGTCGCCCTTATTCCCGTTTATCATATTCCGCCCCCATTATTTATTACACGTCAAGCACGTATTTTTGGCCACTTTCCGAATTTTTAAAAAAACACCTTATTCTATTTTCAGATATTTAATTTCTTCCATTAAATTTAATAAGTAAATTCTTAAAAACACTTCGTACAATCGCTGCAATAACATATAGGTATACTAGAAAATGCATAACATGTAGATATACTATAAATTTGGGATTTCCTTTTATCGTTCACACAAAGAGATTAACTTCTTTGACGCCTTAGTTTTGGCGTCTTTTAAAAATAGAGCAATCGGTTTTACTGTCACGCTTGATAAATTCTGAGTCAATTTTGAATAAGGTTCAAGTTTTTTTAATGATATCCAGAGTCCTCATCACAAAGTTAAATTCAAATAAATTAATTACACAGAATAAAAAAAATTATATTTCTGAAGAAGAATAGAAAGATCAGGTACTATGCACATATTTACTTTAGTATCTATAGGAAAAAAATCGGAATATTCAGCCCATGCGGATAAACACATTTGATTTTTTTTAATATTTAAATGTTATTTTTATATAATTAAATAAACAAATCACTATTTTGTTGACATTATTTTATCTTCTAGATCCACAGGACGTACATTATTTAATACCAGGTTTACGTACTGATGTTATGAACAATAGTAAAGATTGTAAAAGTTAGAAAATAAAATTAAATAATATGTTATTCAAATAAAAATATGCTCTGACTATTCATTTAATAGGTTTGTCGAAACACAATTAGGTAAACACTTCATCCAGAAAGTTTATAAAAAACCATTTAATTATCCTGGTGCGAAGGAAAAATTAGGACAAGTTCGATTTTAGACTTTGGTAGCCGAAGGGTCCGAACGGAATCTTATTATGGCAACGTTGTCTATCCCCCCCATCAGTCCATCTGTCATATTTGTAAGGCGCTTCTACCTTTCAAACAAACAATAGGTTTCTATTTGTAAGAGGCTTTCAACAATATAAGATAGGAACTTGAAATTCACTTATAACAGGAAGTTTCTTAGTTCATATGTAAAACTCATGATCAAACAAAGGAACTTAAAATGAATTAAAATCATATTTCGAGGGGACCTTCACGTAGTCGCCCTTTTTAGGGTTCCGTACGACCAAAATGGAACCCTTGTGGTTTCGTTATGTCCGCCCATCTATATGCCCATACCTGCTTTTATCGCAGTTTTAGATCCATGTGAATAACATTTTTCGAGTGGATATTTCACGTGGAGATCTCAATCAAGAGATACGATTTTGTTATTTTTTTTTTGCTAAACACACATATAACATGAGAACGAATTTTTGCAAATGACACCACTAATAGGCTTCATTTCCGAAATATAGCCTCAAAGCCACGTGTAAATTTCTATCTTCCAATTTATCAAATATTAGTTTCAAAAATGTGAAAAAAGTATAATACCAAGTACATCTGATTAAAATTATTAAATAAAAGTCTTTCGGGTAATTCTCGTCTGTAATTATGAGAGATGTAAACAATTAAAGACCCTAATTTTTGCGTGTCCCGATACACACTTTGTGAGTTTTTACATATATATATATATATATATATATATATATATATATACATACACACATATATATATATATATATATATATATATATTTATATATCTATTTAAATGCATACGGAATCCTCATAATAAGAGTTAAAAAATACCGATATCGAAATAAAGCTGATTCAAAAGAAGCAAAGCTGAAAATTCTTATAACATTAAATTTTTCAACTCCTGCGGCTTTTCGTTTTCAAAACTGCGTCATCTATTAAATTTTAAAATATCCTAAAATATTAAAAAATTAATATTACCACAAGAAAGGAAACCTCTCATTTAAAAAAAGATTAACAAATTATCCTCAATATATTATGATATTCTTATTTATAAAACCTGAAATATTAACTATTAAACACATTTTATATTATCAAAAGATAATGTGCAACGTCATATCTCAAACGATAATATGAATAAAATTAGATGCAACAAACATTAAACTAAATTTGACTTACACCAACTTTTTTTAATGTTATTTTTGTTTAACTAAAAAGTATAATACTAATCTTTGCATTTCAATTTCACAAAAAATCGTACTATAATACCAACCTAATTTTAGATTTTTAATGCTTCCCATAAACCAATTCGAATACCTTTAACATTATGCAACCTTGTTGCATATAAATATGTATCTACTGATACATTGCATTATTCTAAAGGACAGCCTGTCTAACGTGAACCCCTGATAATAGTTATATAATGATCGGCGTGGAATTCGGTGGAGATTGGATCGTAATCCTGCCTGACCTTAAACCGATACCATTGTAGAGCCCGCATATCAGAAAGCGTGCCATTTCTGTTTAAGTATCGCGACACCCGGCGATCCGGAGAGCGTACATAGATTGTGCTCGATATTTATGACTCGCCAAAGAACGATGATGTTCCAAATTGTGTGTCAGCAAAATAAACCGATGTGTCAAAGGAAAACTGCTTTGTGGAATTCTAGCTGATTCTACACCTTTGTCGTTAGATTCTACCCTGTCGTTTTCGTGTTGGAAGAATTTATTTCATAAGAAATTCATATTTATAATTGTATTGTTCTGTATAAGTAAAACAAGGTTCGTTTTTGTGAAAATAATGAAATAAAACATTGTTAGACTGTGACGTTTATAGTTTTTTTAAACAAATTACATAACAAAATCATTTACATTTTCTTGTACAGAATGTTCCGCCATTTTAGTTTTACTGCAGCAATAGACGTTGCAAAGTCTATATCTTTGCATGAGAAATTCATCAAAGTCTATATATTTACATTATAAACAAAAAAAATATTGATAGACAAACATTTCAAAGACGGTCGATTTTTTCTCTATAGTTTATTTGTATTTCCTTGAACTCACCTTCTTTAGAGATTTTGAATTGACTATTTCAATATAATGTATGTATGAATGTATATGTGCGTGTGCGTGTTCGTGTATGTATGTATATATATATATATATATATATATATATATATATATACACATATATATATATATATCACTTTCACTTCTTCTGTCTACCCTTATCTCTCCTAGATAACCTATGTAACATGCAGAAAACAATTTATAAATAAATAATTTAACATCGATGTATACACCTTAGTGTATTAATTTATTAGTCCCACCTTAAGGAAATGACGATTGTAAATCGATTCCAGCCCATCCATTAGGTTTTCTGAGATTCTAACATTATATATTCTGATATTGCCCTAACGACAAGTTTTATTCAACTCTGTTTATGAACAACATTTCTTTTCAATTGACCGTCTATATGATCTAAATACGCCATTTTTGTTATTGCGTGACAACAGTGACAATTTTGTAATTTTTATGCAATTCCATTTCTTACAATTTGCTAATAATATGACAATAATAAATCTTAATGTTTTATAACAATTGAGATTACAAAATAAGATACAGAACTGGCAGACATTTGTTATGTTATTATTTAATGCTCTTCTCTCTCTCTATATATATATATGTATATATATATATATATATATATATATATATATATATAATTAGGATCATCGATAATTTTGTTTTCCTGTAAATATAATGAAGAATGTTGTGGAAGAAATTATACCGACATCTTAACACTCGGAAACATTTTTCGGTATATCGTGTACTTTTGATGTTTTGAAAATTTTAAATATTCTAACAATTCTGCTCGCTCTTTATACTATAAAATTCATGCTATAATACACATCTCTAGATTCAAAATATAAATTTTTGAATGAAAAACAGAAACGGGCTGAATATATATATATATATATATATATATATATATATATATATATATATATATATATATTATAAAAATATTTACTGTATCTCCACTGACAAACAGTCGGTCCAATTGAATTTTTAAAGGTTTACGATTGGAATATTGAGTACTTAATGCATATAAATAATTTTAAGTCTTATAAGACGACCTTCCGTGGGTCGTTAGCAAATTTCTTGTAAATCTATCTGATGTAAAAGACATAGCAAACACATATATACACACACAGATCTGTGTCTAATGAACATTTTTATTATGTTTCTAAAGATATGCATGAAAAATATACATAGACTATTCTATGATAAAAACAAAATAAATATATTATAAAAAATTATTTTTAGTTATACGATTTTATTGCACATGGCTGATGTACAAAAAGCTAAAAAATAATTATAGATCACTTGCCTCGGGTTTTGATCAGATGAAAATAAAATCTTGGGCTCATTAATGCCTATTTAAAGTATGTAAATCATTCTTTGTTAAAATAATATATAATAACTAGCTGACCCGTGCGAAGTCTTCGCACTATATCGCCATCTAGCGTGTTCCAAGTATACAATTTGGCTAAGATATTTGATGTGTTGCCCACAGATGGCGCTCATGCCAATTGTTATAAAAATTAATTTTTTTATTAACAAAAAGATTTTTTTCGAATTTTTTTATATTTTTCACCCAAAGTAGAAAACATAAGCTTTAAGTGGGTATTTTTTTAATTTTTTTTGGTGCAGTAGTTAAAGAGATCGCGCCGCTCGACCAAAAAACACCTTTTAGAAATAATATATTTAGATAATATTGAACAAAACCTGTTTCATTTCCCACAAATGTATTGGAAGACGCGAGTCTATTTTCAAGGGCCTATGCATTAATCATGTTTTCCTTAAGTATTTTATTCTTGTTCTACAAACTGAACATGAAAACATTTACAGAGCTGGCGTAATTATAAATATTCCTCTTCTTTTTCGTAAATTTTGATGCGATCTTTAATGCAACATAACTAGACATGTAGTGGATTTATTTCTGAAAGAATAGACTTTTCCGGTCAACTGAAGCTAAGAAATTCACAGCAAATTTTAGTCACTGTGTGAATAACAATTTAATAATAATAACACAAAGCAATGAAATAATGTGATTATAATATTCACAGAAAATGGTTTGAATTTGGTTTGGAGAAAGGAAAAATAAAAAGGATGAGATGTGAAGGAAATGGGATGTAAATAAAAAGATAACAAAGCTAATAAGAGTTCTTTTGGATGAATTTTGAAAATATATGTGAATGGTGCATTTCAGAAGTGATTATCTAATGAAATACAAAAGTTTGCCTTTTAAAGAGAAAAGGATTATTTGTAAAAAGAAGAACGATCTTCGTAGATATGGGGCAGTCGTAGCTTTTCCGAATATAAATTAACCTCAAACTATACCCTGAAAAAATAAATAAAATTTCCACAATGCCTGCAAATTTGCAAAAGTTTGCGAAGCCACCGCTGTAGGCATAAAAATCACAAAATAAATGCAATACAAGCCAACTACATAAAAGGTATATAGATTAACCTCTTCTGCTAGTTAAACCTTCTTATCTCGTATGCAAACAGTAAAAGAAGGTACTCCCGTAATGATGACGTCATTTGCTTTTGACTGAATATTTTCCTTAAAATTGAAATGTAGGTAAACCGGCAGCGCAGGTTCGGCATACATAAAATTAATTGCGGTGTTCTCTAGAAGTAAGTAGATCATGTATTATTTGCTTTAAGTGCCGGTTGGGATAAGAAGAGCCCGTGGCGCGTCAATGTCTTCTTGCGCATTACGAAATATTTATATAAATCTGTGGCTATTTATGCTTTTATTTATTTACATTTTATTCACGTTATATAATTAAACTTAAAATAATGCACATAAGTAAAGGGACACGAAGACTTTTAGTTCCATATATGTTTTTATGTGATAATTTTTATTTCCACAGATGTTGAATAAAACCTTATCTTAAAGTTCCATATATCATAAGGATCATTGTAGGTATTTATATTTAAAATTGCTGAATCCTGATAACATAACGTTTAATATTTTTTTCTAATATAAATTCTAGGTAGTTTCTGAAAATGTTCACCATTAATATCAATAACAATTATAAGACTAATTAAAGGCCAATGAAAAATTCAGAAATAATTTTAGAGAATGCCTATTTAAGTAGAATAATTATTAGAATTATTTCAGAAAGTATACATAATTAAATCGTTAATTATGCTTCATTTTAATAAAATAAAGGCGCATAAAGAACTTCGTAAAATTGCAGAATATTGAAGAAAAATTATCCGCTTCGTTAAAGCGACATTTCTTAAAGCTCGGCCAACCTTAATTTTAACTTTTTCAGACGTGGTTCGGTAATAAGCGGTATCGTTCTTTGACCTGAAATTAATTTATATATTAATTTATATTGAAATAAGAAAATATGTGAATTAAAATGAGAATAGACACAAAACTTCGGCTGCGAATTAAATATAAATCCTATCGCTCGTCCCGACTTATGGCTGTCTCCTACATTACTTTAATTCATTTTCTGTAACCGTTGCTCAAGGCTGATTTTTGACATTTATAATGACAACTTTTTACACAAAACATTTATTTCTTTCAGACAAATATTAATCTCCTTAATCATGTGAAATTATATCATATAAAGCCTTTTAGGATTTCGCAACGAAAATAATTTTATATTAACTTAGTGATATCCATTTGACCTTTTTTATATCATCGCCTCCCAGCTTCTACGATTTTTAATTACACGCATGATATGTTATATGAGTAACTATATATGTAATTTTACTTTATGCATATTCTGACACGGATTTAACATGCTTGTTTTATACAAACTAATCCCTTAAGTCTCAACCAGTTACAACCAAACGACTTATTTACACGAATATTTAAATTTTAAATATACTAAATTACAGTAACGAAATGAGTCAACTAGAAGTGAATATAATGTACTGGCTAAAAGTACTACTTGGGTTTATATTCTCATAAAATATGTGGAATAGAGCATATTAATGCAACTCTCAGTTTACATTTAAACCTAAAAAACTGAAGATAAATTTTGATCGACAAGTTTTGATAGCAGGAATATATATTGAAGAAATGGACCATATATAAATCATATTTTTAGTCTAATAAGTTGCATACTACGAAAAATATTTGTCGCATTTTAAAGGTAATAACAGTTCCGCTTTCTTTAAATCACTCGTGATCACGACAGGACTAGGCAAACTAAAAACATACGTGTTATAAAAACCCATATGTTATTCATACGAGTTATCAACGTCTGTCATGCAGTACTTAAACATCACTACACATTTAAGTATCAATTTAAAACTTTTAACCCTGTCTAGTGAGTAATATAATCAAGCGAGCAAACATATTGCTAAGCTTATGTTAACTGTCGTTTCGCTAAGCGTTGCTTGTCAATATATTGCTTCTATTGTGCTTGATTTCAGGGTAATGTTAATGGCATAAGATAGTATTATTTTCAGGATTCCGTAGCCAAATGACGAAAAACGGAACACTTATAATTTGGGTACCTCTATTCACTCTTGTGTCATAGCCTCACAAGTTTTTCGATTTAAATCTGATTATAATGAAATTGTTTATCATGGAAAATGTGTAAAAATTCTGTAAAATAAATCACATGCATTTTTATTGTGCAGCCTCTTCGAGAGATATGAATTTTCACAATATCATATAGTGTGTTTGTATATAACTGTTTAACTATGTACTCCAAAAAATAAAAATTAGCGCCATTTAGTAAAGACTATATTAGATAATTTGTTTCCTTAACTTACATTAATAAATTAAAGCCAATGCCCATGGCCAATAGTTATTTTCTTTACGACATATGATTAGCAATATATCAGCATAATTAAAAATATTATTAAATAATGTGATAGTTTAATTAAAGTGTTATTTAAATTACAATGTTACAATGAACTTCCTTACTGTATGTTACACGCTTGGCGAATGAGAGCTAGCCCGAAAAATGTACAAGATTTCGAACGCTACTTTTGCTACAGTATAAAACGACACTTTTGCTACAGTGTAAGCACAAGAGTGTATCAACTTTTTTTTTGCTTGATTTCTATTGTAAGCCAATCATCTGTGAGACCGTTTCCAATTCGGCATGTGTATATTCGCATTATACATTTTGAATTATTACAATATTATTTTTAAATACTTAAAATTAATATATTATATTTGTTTATTTTTATAACTAATTAAACTTTATTTAAATTCTTTTAGTAAGTTGAATAATTCATTATATTTAATTAAAATAAAAAAAAATTATATTTAATATTAAAATTAATTTTAAAATTTAAAATTGTATCATTGTCATTACTTAATTTATAAAAAAAATTTGTATAATAAAATTTAATGTTAAATTTAATTTTACATTTAATTTATTTTTTTTTAACTACAGATCAAAAGATTAATTTAATCACTACTCTGTATGAATAACAAATAATAAAGTTGAAACGCAATAATTTGGAAACCGTCTGGCAGATGATTGGATTACAATGAATAGCCAGCAGAAAAATAAAATGCTGTACCTATCATCTGTCAAATAAATTTTAATTTGTTTAAAATTTAATTACTTAAATGAATTTCGATTTTAACGACACTTTGTATGATCACGCTTTAATTATTTTATTTCCATTAATTATTTGCGGGCTAAATAAAGTTAATCTTGTGTTATGCCAAAGAAGTATAACTTCTGACGCATATAAGTATACTTGATCTTTTTATCAATAAAGACTGCATTATAAAAGTGATTCGGTAGAAGTTGAAGATGATGATGATGAAATCAGGTAAGTATTAGTCTACAGGAAATTCGTCCCAACCGGATGTTTCACGACACCTCTCGATCTTTTTTTGGATGTTTTCACTTCCAATGGTCCAGCCGTCTTTTGGTAATTTATTTTTTTATTATTTTCACTCATATCTTTCATATATCCGTGCATACCTTTCTTGCCCATTCTTATCTATACTTTTCGTGCTACTGAGCCGCAGAAAATTTAAAAAATATATTTTTTAATAACACCTTCCGTCAAAAATCTTGAATAATAATACCTATTTTTAATGAGAAAGTGTTATGACATGTTTTGTTCATTCTTTCTCACTCAAGCGATTTTACATAATCATTCACGTTAGTAAGACTCTTCCTAATTAAAATAGGACTTTTTTTTAAATGACAGTGACGCATAAATACACGAAACACAATAGAAAAAAAGTGGATAGGTTTTAATTACCTCTTTTTGTAGAACAATTAGCATATAATAAAAATATTTCGTAATTCGTTTAGCTGACTGCGTGTTGATTTAAATTTTTAAAAAATAAATTCGAATACATAAATGAGTTTTTGCCGTATTAATATAGATAAGTCTTGCCATACAAATTTAAACCCTAATCAAAACTCAACTTAAACTTTTGGTGAATAAATTTCACATAAATGAAGGCACTAAATTCGTATTTTTAGCATTAATATTTTAATAAATTTTGTCTCTCGAAAAGCACACCAAGCCCTCTCCACATCACAAAATCTCATCACGTAAAAATTTGGTTCTGAAAATGGATATGAAGGCAGAAATATTAAATGTTCACACCTTTTACTTAATACGCATACCCGTACTTTGACGTTGCGTATACGAAGTAACAGTGGTAATACGATTTTTTTCTCACTTGTTCCCAGAATCAGACGTGTATTTCCGTTCTATTTATCCATTTGTAAGTAGATTTCTTAACCAAGTGAGCTCTCGAGCAAACTTGACTTTCTACTTGGCAATTCACTTTTTTTTCTTTTTTACTAGCTTAGATACAAGAAAGAAAACAAAACTAAGCATTAGTTTAATAATTTTCAGGATTCCGTAAAGTTTTTACTAAACTATTCAGTAAGTAAGTGTAAACGGACGCCTAACTAGTCCACAATTTTAAGTATTAAGTACAAATAAATGCTCAGGTATTTAATTTCGGTTGGTTTTTAAGTTATTAGTACACAAATGCAGATATATTTTTCATATAATTTTAAACGTTTATTATTAGGCTTCAGAGCCCCACTTTATTAGTTAAAATCTTCACGGTTTAATATTTTCTTTTAATTTGGTCAACTCTCGTGTATTGGTTGTGCTCATCAACCGATAAATGGGTGCAAATTTCTATCATGACGGCCGAACTTCCTTACAAATTATGATCGCGTTGGCTCAATTGTGTGATCATTACGAATTAATGGCATTGCGTCCAAAATTGTGAAGTAAACTTTTTTTAACAAGATAATTTATCAAAATTTCAGTAAGTAATTTTTCTCTAGATAAGTATCATGGAGTAATGTTGAAAATATCTCTTTAAGAAAATAATAAATTACACGTTCAAGGCGAATGCCAGACTTCTAAAAATATTTATTTAATTCGCATTAAAATTTTCTAATATAATTGACCAAAAATAATAATTCAATAAAATGGGCAGCAAAAAATAAAATTAACTTAAAAATATTGTGCTCGATGCAAGGTCTGACTCGAGAGTGATGTTCTGAACTCCTGTTTCAATAATGTAGAGCATGTAAATCATTGTAGAAGTATTTCCAAAACTGGCACTGCTAATATAAGAAATGGGCTAATGAACATTAATTTTTTTTCATAATTCTCACTTTTTGACTTTTATATGGATTCAGTAATTTCATCAAAATAAGTGGAAATAAAAGTACAGTAAACAAAAAGTATTAAATCGATTAATGTAAAAAACGTGATTTACTTTGCAAAAAACATTATATCTTCCAGTCAATTAAATATTTTTTAGTTCGCAAAGAAACATTTAAACATCAGAATATTATTACTTTAATATTTGCTTCAAGAAAATAAGTACCTGCAATATTATTTTACACAAAGGAAACTGGCGAAAATGGACCAAACGTTGCAGAAATATAAAATCATTTTAATAAGCTGATATTTTTAATATATGAAAAACCAAAGAATTAACAATTGACAATCACGAAAGAGAAAAAATAAATACAGTTTGTGATCATAATAAAAAACAAAAAGCTGTATTTATATATATGGGTGTGAATTACATTTTTAAAATATGAAGAATTGGTAATAAAAAAAAGGAACGAGTGCTAGTTACCTTTACACGCGGTTAAAATAAAACTTTTTTGACAACTGTGGCAGGAATCGATAAAAATGTTAAACTTAAAATAAATGTGTCATGTTAAAACTTAGTAGTATTTATTGATAATATAATATACAGTGTGTAATGAAAAGTCATATTCACATGGAGCATCACAAATATATTAATTCAATTATTATCATAGTTCAAAAATGAAACTAAAGATTTATCATAAGTATAATAAGGAAGACTCTGCAACTTAGCTTTTCTTAAAAAAATTGCATCATTTCCCGTTGTCGATTAAAATGAATACGTATTCATTCTCCATTTTCTTGAAATATAAATTAATGGTTTGGATTTTTCGAAACGGAAATCAACATTGTAATCTCCAGCAACACTCAAGGTAATTACTATTCAAAAGACTTGAACCTTCAGTTGTAAAGTGGAGTAATTGCTGATGAATAAATTTTATATCGTTTGATAAAGTTTCGTTTGGAGAAATGTAAAGAAAAAAGATGATCAAAAGTTAATCTTATATATTGACACACTTCACCACAGCAATGTCATCTATTTGTGAAATCTCATTGGAAAATTGCTTAAATATAGTGGGTGTAATGTTTTGCATTGAAGTTTCATTATGCATTGTATCTATACATGAATGATACGCATCCGTACCATCGGCTCCTGAGTTTGGTCGCTTGTATTAAGTAATGTAATAAAAATTCTCAATATAGATTCGCTTCTCACGGTGCATCCAATTTCGAAAAGTGACAATAACAGCTACTAGTAGCAAATATCTTGAATCACGATTGATTTACTATCATCCCCTATTTAATTCCATTATTCATCTCCAAAACTCATCATCAACCCTGACCTGGTCGATGTTGAACGCAACATGGTACGATGGCAACGATGGCAACGAAACATCTACCTGTAGCAAATATCTTGAATCACGTTTGATTTACTACTGTCCATTAAGGAGTTAAATTGTTTATCTCCAAAACTCATCATCAGGACTTAACCTGGTCTATAGTGTAGTAATTTTATAAAGAAATAAATACCCATAGCAAATATATTGAATAACAGTTGATTTACTCCCATCCATTAAATAGTTTCATTCTTCACCTCCAGAACTCACCATCAGACCTTAACCGAATCGATGGTGTAGTTATTTTGCAAAGTAACAACTACCAGTGGCTAATATCTTGAATCACGATTGATTTAAGACTATCCGTTAAGGAGTTATATTGTTCATCCTCAGGCCCTGGCCTGGTCGATGGTATCTTGCAAAGTAATTACTACCCGTAGCAAATATCTAAATATCCTGAAGCACCATTGATTAACTACCACCCATTAAGCAATTTCATTTTTCATTTCAGGATCTCATCATTAGATCATCAACATATTTGTAAGATCTCGCTGGTAAAAACCCTCAAAAAAAATCCGATTTATTCTCAAGTCGCGCCTAAAGAAGCTTTACTTTAAAATTATTAATAATAAATTTATAAAAATAGGATAGAAATAATTCAAGTGTATATGTGTATTTAACACATATACTCACAAAATGCTATTGTCAGTCGATGCTTTCAAATACAGGAAAGTACATAAGTAAACCATAGATTTTACTGAACGTTATTTCCGTCCACAAGAAATCTGAGTTATTCTCAAGTCGCACCTAAAGAAGTTTTACTTAAATAAAACTAACAACGAAAATAAATAAAGCGTTAATTGACGAAGACAGTAGTTCTGTTTTCGTAGTTTTTTATTTATAATGAAAATCAGCAAGGTCTCAAATCTAGAAGTCTTTAGAAATAACATTTATAAACTATTTACGAAAAATAACTTGACTTCTCAAAAATACAAGGTTCCCTATTTGTCTGCTTGATCATTTAGATTAACCTGTGTTATAAATACAATTTAGCACCAATAATATTCACAATTAAATGAAACTACGTGATGTAGTATTATTTCTACTATCTTTAATTTCTTTACCACGACCTAGGTTTCGTTGTATTACAACATCTTCAGGTGGGATATTAGCAAAGATAGCTAATATCCCACCTGAAGATGTTGTAATACAACGAAACCTAGGTCGTGGTAAAGAAATTAAAGATAGTAGAAATAATACTACATCACGTAGTTTCATTTAATTGTGAATAATGAATTTCTACAAAATTAACGCCAAATATATTCAATAACCAATAATATTTTTACAATTAATTTTTAAAAGAGTATACATTAAAAACGATGTATTCAAAAAATATAGTGCGACCCATGATTATTTATGATAAAAACATCGATTTGAAAATTTCGTATTCAGGATGATACTTCTCGCTCGACAATATATTTTATCCTTTTTTCTTTCACTTTTTGAGTTTCGTTTTTTCTTCATTTTAATGTCGCTATTGATAATCTAAAAAACAGCATCCTTGAAAAATGCACGTTGTATGGAAACTACTTTTAAAATCAATTTTTATAATGTATATTCCTCTTTGTAATGCACTATAAAATTAAATCATATTATAAAAAATAATTTACAATAAAAATGTTACTTGAGAGGTTGTAGTTAATGAAAAAGTTGACAGTTATTAATCTCCAAAAGTCTCCGATAAATTGAATACTTAAGGACAATAAAATATTTTTTATAGTGATATAAGTAATTATGTTTCAACGTGATTATGAATAAGGTGCCATACTTTATTATCTTTTAATTCAATGAAAATTTTTATTTTTACTTTATTGAATTGCATTAATTTATGATTACACATTTGTGTATGTTAAGTGTGTATAATAAATTAATTGTGAAATTAGTGAAAAAAGTTACGAACATGCAAATTTTACACATTTTTCGGGAGTAATTTTTCTAGATTTTTTTGTAAGAAATGATAATGAGCAGCAATTTTGTTTTAAATAGACTTTAGTGAATATCGTGGCATATCAAAATGTTATTTGTGCTAAACTGCATTTCTTCCGAAACTGTTAAAGATTTTATTTTTTTCATTTTCTTTATATAACGGTGTCACTTTTATTCTTGTAACACCTAGACCCGACACTATATAGACTTTTGCCACTCTCTTTTATAAATTTTATAAATTAAATCGAATTTACAGATCAACATAGACTTCCACAAGTACTGTAATTTTAAACAAATATACATATATTTAGCTTCATAAACCAGATTTAAGGTACGAAAAAAATAAATCATTATGGCATTCACAGTGCTTGAAAGTGAAGCTCTGACATGCATTAATGGTCACTTTGTATGATTATGTACGTTGCCTTGTATTTGTTTTATTTCATAGTCCCATGAAAATTTCTCTACTCTTAGTTTTTAGCATCAGAATTTTAATAATAATTTTTATATTACAATAAATTAACATTTTAATTTAAAAATCTACACGTGTAACAAAATAGTGAAGATAAATAATTAGTACATTAAAGGTGTTCAGAAAAATAAGTACAGGAAACTAAAAAAATAAAGAAAAGGAATTCACCGTTTGTGTAATATTTATATATGTACTTCTGTTTCCTTGTTTGTATCCAACCATTTCAAAACAACTGAACGGATTTTGTATATAATAGTATAACTATTGGCGTGGTTAATAATCCATATATAATGATATAATAAGCATATAGAATTTGTGTGTCTGTACATTGAATATATATACAAAGAAATTATTTAGGGTGACATAATAAAAGGAGTAGAATTCAAAAATATATTTTTTGAAATTTTTGTCTGTTACTCCGTTATTAGTCTGTTTATGTATTCGTGCATCACGCTAAACCCGCTAATGGGATTTTAATAGGGTTTGGCTATGCATCCTGTAGGATATCTGAAGTATGATATATTGATTTAGACAACTAAATACTTTGGCTAAACTTGGTATGGATTTTGTTTGAAAATGTTTGCTGTTTTGATTTGTCGGTGGGCACATTTCGGTGTTACGTTGGTTACAAACATGTGTCAAATAAGGTACAGAGTTTTATGCTGTGCCTTACTTAAATACTGTACCTTATTAAATAAGCTTGCATTAAATGCTTTTTGACTGCAAGAGCCTTGTGATTTGAATTTCGTTGAGTGAAAAACTTTTAGACCACTTAAACTATGGTTTAATAAATTTTTATTGTGAAAATTTAGCGTTTTGCTTTTCAGGTCATCCATGTGTTATGTGCCTTTGATTACAATGTAGAAACGCTGTATTTATTGGCTAGTCTTGAAATACGGTTTTATTAGACATCAGCTCTGTGATTTGAATATTGCTCATTGGACATTTTGGCTGTGCTTACCTACTCATATGGCGTGATTTGCTAATACGGACGAAGTAAGCATCTATATTTGTTTTTGATTTGTAATTTTTGTAATTGTTAATGATTTCATCACATTTTCTAGAAGAATGCCGTCTAAGAAAAAACTAAGTCGGTTTCAATATACAAAAAATATTATATCGCAACAATTAGATAAAAATTGAGTACCAGGAAAACGAACTTTTGGAAACTTCTACATAATATGAATCACTACTATGTTCTCATCGGTTAGCACTGCTGCTCCTCAATTACTTGAAACCAGCGAGGAACGTGAAGCACGACTAATCACTAATAGTGAATCATACATTTTCCTGAGCTTCAAAAATATTTACTGAGCCGTAAATATGTTTATGCGCTCACAGAGATCACACAGCGTCTTCTCGACTTATCGAAAGCAGTAGAAAATGTGAAGCGTGTCTAAATAATTATCATGAATTTCACACACTGCCCCCCGCTTCGCAAATATTACTAAATTAAAATCGAAGTTAAGCTCTCAATTAGCTCCTGTTCATCCATAAAAATTAACAAAATACTAGGTCAAACTCTACGAATTGCGAGCATTTATTATCAATTATTTATACCGATGGAGACAATCTATTTGTCCACGTGCCAGGCGAAAGTACGTCAAACGTCGGTTCAAAAAAAAGGTTTCTAATTGAAACCTAATTACATATTTGGCTATAACCTATGTACTTCTCAACAAAATAAACTCAGCTGCTGTTTCAAAAATATTTTAATTTTCAATGTTACAGTTAAATAAATAATGCTTTCCATAAGTCCATACGGTGGAACTCGTGGGCAGAGCTATTATCAAATAATTTTCTCTCCCAGGAGTTAATTGAAACACGTGTCGATTCGACACGATGTCAAAATGTACAGACATAATATCTGTTTATTTTACACTTACTTAAAATAAAAACTGTGTAACAAAATTTATATCAAATAATTATCATTGTATATATATATATATATATATATATATATATATATATATATATATATATATATATATATATACATTGCAGAAAGTCTAGAAAATGAACAGAATATTTTATCAAAAGTAAATTACGACAACCAAGAGAATAAAGAAAAATATCATACTATCAATAACAATTTAATTATTTAAAACCACAAGACCCTTCTATTTTTGTAATATTATATCTAGTCAAAAACATCAATGGAAAAAATTGGGCAAGTACTGTTAAATATGAAAGATTTGAGAGCAAAATAACTGTCAAGTTCTAATCATTTTATATATGTGGAATTAGATGGAAGTTGAAATTAAAGCGGTATGCAAAACATTTTTAAGCGCTTGACATAACATTTACACTGGAACTCGGAAAATAAAGAAAAGTGTATTACAGAAAAAAAACTTAAAAAGAAAATATTCTATAATCTCATAATAAAAAGTAACAACTTTGCCATCTGATTTCTTTAAATTCTTAATTGAGCTCTCTAGCGCATTTCCGCTAATTTTTTAAACTGATAATTTATTTCAGAAGTTGCGTTGTAATCAATTAAATATCAGTGTTGTTTTTTAATACTCAATCTTGCTAGTTTACTCAATATACTTAAATACGATCTCACTTTCAAAAAAAAACTTTAATAGATTTTCAGAAAAATAAAAAACTAAAAGCATGGTTAAATAATTTGAATAGATTTTATCTGATTTTAAATAAAAACGTTAACGACGAGGGCGACACACGCGCGCGCGTCATAAGTGCAGGACATTTCATATTATTATCGCAAAGGCATCGGTAACGCGAATATGTGACCGCTATCTTAATAAGAAACAAGTTTCACAGTTTAAGGCATTTGAATTTGTATAATAATTTTAGAGTATAATAAGGGTATTAAAATAAACGGCTGCGATGTTTTTCATTCATTTCATAAGATGGATTAAAGTAATAAATACCTTTTGTAACGGTAAAATTCCAAACCTACGTTATTTGAATAATATATACGACTAATGAAAAAAGTTCTGTTTCAGTAAAAAGTAAATATTTTATGTTAAAGTAAGCTAAATTAGTAATTGTACCCATGGGTACATTTAGATGAAAAATTTTAGTTTTAATACTCAAGGCGATTTAAGAAAGAACTCTAAAATTTTTAACTTTTAACGTTTAAGATTTAGCCCCTAGTATCGATTTTAGGTCTAAACTATACAGATGTCTCATTTAAATGCATGGTTTTATTTATCTTCCTGTCAAATTCCCTAAAAACCCTTCAATAGGACAAATGGATTGAAGCCGCTGGACAGAAGAGCTGATTTCCTATACGGTGTGCAGTTTGCTCAGCACACTTTTCAGAACATGATTTTGATTAGAAGTAATCCAGTAGAATATATTTGTATCCAAAAGCGGTTCCAGTTTATACTCAAAACAATAACAAAATTTTAGCCAACCATATTATCGATGAATTGGCATATTGTCAATCGCGTCAAGCGGAACGGCAAATAGTTTCATAGCCACGTAGAGGAGGAATTGGCAATTATGTAGCTATAATTAAAATTATTTAGGTCAATGCTTGGTTTTCAAAAACTATTCTTCGTTTAAACTGGAAATCCTTGGGTGTTAAATACATATAATTACTTCGCTGTTATGAATACAGATAATTAACCTATAAACATTACAATTACAAATTAAATTTAGAACTATCAGCTAATCTATATTATTATGCAGCTTTAGATTAATATCGTGATGAGCAGTTAATAAGTGTGAAGATCACAGGTTTCCTTGAAAAATTAAGAATTTTGAAAAATTTACTCTACAATGCTGTTTTAGCTCAATATCGTGGTGATCGATCGATAAATATGTGGACAACACTAATATTTCATGTATATGTGACTCGAGTATGCAAAAATTAGAACACATTGAACTTCTCCATAATCATTTTGAGCAGAGTGGGGGCGTGCGTCACACGTTCAAATCGACGACGTGCGTTTTCATACAATTCAATTGCCGATATGCATTGTCATGCATTTCAAATGTAATGCTCCTATCTTGTTTTATGTTTTGTGACAGAATCTGTTTTTTCATAATTTTACAATTACAGTAATATATGACGCTAAAAGTCCTTTAAGTTTGAAATGATGATATTTAAATACACGTTCTTCTGAATAATAGCGTAGCTTTCACTAATATCACTATATATTCACAGTCTCGTCGCTTTCACTAATATAACTACATATTCTTCATACTAATCCCGATTAAATAGACAAATATTTTATTAAAAAATTCCTTAAAATTTCTGATATTGGTCATGTTTCTTTTCACGTTTATCGAATATTTCACGTTTTGCCTATTTCGATCGCGACCATAAATTTATTCATGGTATTCTGTCTCGATTTTCTTAGTCACATTTTCATATATTTTATTATGTCCTTGTGTTAACATTTCGATGACTTCAAAGAGACTTCTTCAATGTTTAAAATTAATTACGAAACCATCTCGAACAATATTAATGGCCAAAATTGTAATTGTTTTGACCAAGGGACCTAGAGTCGGTTAATTATTTTATGGAAATAAGTTTGCATAATTCATAATTCATTACATTCGTCTTATAAATGTATATTTTATTCCAAAGAAATTAAATAACTGCTTCTCAAAATCCAATTTAATGAAGGAATGAAGATAGAAAAACAATATTTTCAGAGTAAATTTAGTTACAAATTGTTTTGAAGAACATAATGTTACTTTAACAATTTGAAACGAAAATAAATGAAAAGTAACCGAAATGAAATGAAAGTAATGGAACGAAAGACGGCAATTATTGTCTAACTACTGTATTTGACCATTTCAGAAGCTATTAATATTTGCATAAGTAGAAGCATCTAGAATTTAAAAATAAACGAAACAAAACAAAGAAAGTCTGAAACTAATGTATTCGATTTCGACACGAAAAGGAAAAAATGGCTAAGTGCTGGGATACAAACAAAGTATTCCACAGTTGTCTATTTCTCTTATTTAACTGTTAATGGAAATAATTTTATACCAAAATCTCAACTGAAATATCCAAAATCTTGTGAGATTGTTTAAATCCTTGGTTGAAAATGAGAGGAGGATTAATTTTTCACAGAAGGACCCTAAAAACTGAAAACTCAATATAGGAAAAAAATTGCTATCACTTTAATATACGGATTAAAGAAACATTTTTTTTATTTTTCTACTGAACACCTTTATATAAGAATCTATTTACAGAATTTTGGACTACGTAATTTTGTAATACGCAATAACACATAACATCAAAATACGTGTATTATGTTGCATAAATTAAAATTTTCTTAAGAAAATCATTTTTGTAACTAATATTCATAGGTGGATTTATCTCGCAATTTAAGGATGGCGGAAACAGATGCATAACCATCAATCATAATTAGTTTCAAATAAGAATTTTGATGACGGAAACAGATGCATAACCATCAATCATAATTAGTTTCAAAGAAAAGAGATCGTATCATATTCATTCAATATATTTTTTTAAATATTATATAGTCAATACATCTGTAAATTTTATAAAATTTCTAGAGTTTTTTTATAGCATTCTTGTTTACAATAAACGAAAAATTCACTCACTGCCATGTTTCACTAAACGAAACGATAACTGGAATGATCTGGTGCTAGCCATATCTGCATTAGACGGATATCGCCAGCCGTGTTTTCACATGGATTAACGACATATTAAGGGCGAACGTGACTGCGACAATCCCGCCGCGAATGTAAATCATATTTTTATAGGCAAGGCAGGTACTGTATCAATGTAGGGTAATTGCCTTGTTGTTTTGCAGTAAACCATTTTGTAATACAGAAACTTTGTGGTGAAACAATTTTGCAAATTGGACGAAAGTGTTTCCGAATTAATTGAAACTTTATTTTATGGAATAGCGAAAAGTGTTTTCTAAAATAATACACTGGCAATTTCTACGTCAATTTATCACAGCCAATTCAAAGATAATTCAACTATGTGATGGTTCTATTATATTTCTATTACCTGCTTCGCGTGAATACAAGACAAAGGTAATTAGCTGGTTTTAAATTTTTTTAAGTAAATAAATTGGAATTTGTTTTATTTAACTTTTGAAGTAAAATATTAAATTTTATTGTTTTACTTCATTTGTAATCAAACTGCCACAGTTAATATATACCTAACGATTAATACAACAAATATTGTTACGTTGTAATTGACAATCATAAGCATTGTTTATATTAAATAAATATATCTAGAGGCACGGCAGTATCCCGTCAAGTCGTGGAAATACTACCACTGCATTCTTCACTGAAGAGAAATAGACATGACTCCATAGACATTAACAGATTTAATTCTGTCGAAATTATTCCTCAAACCCCATATTGTGCATTGACATATTTTTTTTAAATATTTCATTTTAATTTTTTTTTCTATTTACTAGCCAAGAAATAATTTCTTTGTTTCATATACCCCTTTTGGCTTCTGTCCTCGCAAGGTTATAGTTAATGTTCATATTTAAATATTTTTGGATGTGTAAACATTTTCCAGATATTATTACACAAATTTTAGGAATCTTTCTGGCCTCTGAATATCTAAACAATTATTTTCTTTTCCGTGGCAATCTAAATTACAGCATAAAATATTTCGGGCAATTATTAGAATGTTTATATTATGAATTGCTTTAAAGGCACATTTTTGATGTTTATTGTAGCTTAACTTATTTAAAGTAATGATAAATATTTCATATTTAAAATTGACATATCTGATCTTCGCTACAGTCTGTAGCAAAAAATTAAAACAATGTGTCTAATATTAGTTTTTCGGACTTGTATACATCTTAAGTCTTATTTATATCCTTATAGAAGCATCTAAATGTTATAAGCTTTCTATGGATTTTCCCTAGTCTTAAAATAAAGTAATTTCTTCACCATAGTTTTTTTTAAAACGTAGGTTCCTGTAATATTTTTATCTGGATATTATTTTGCTTTTATAATTCGATGTTGGTATTTAGTAGCTTGTTTTTAACTCGATGTTACTTTAATTGTAACCCGTAGAATGTGGCACTTAACAATACCAACTACTTTTATGAAATAATTTCTCATCTATGCATAATACGAACTGTTGATGGAACCAACAATAGACTTATTAATTTATGACCCATTATATTTTAAAATTTATAAATGCTTTTTAATAGTCGCTTGTATTTTTTCAAAATAAATATTCCACGTATTCCTTGATAAATCAATTGGATTAATTTTGAAACAAATATTAAATTTATCTCTATTTAAAACAAAATTAATTTTGAAAACCTTGAAAACATCTATAAATATATAATTTTAAGTTCATATTTTCTTTTTTTCCTTCGGCGCTGTTGCTAATTTTTACTGCAACTAACGTAATTATATGTCAATACGCAATACTTTAATACGTACGATAAAATTAAAACAAGTCTGTTACGATCCAGGATTCTTAAGTACAATGGCAGCCCAATAATTTTCTTTAAACACGTTTGACTTCACCCAACAGATGTTTCTTTCAATAGCAATCAAATCCTTAAGATCTTTTATAATCTTAGATTTAACAAGTAACAACTTATGCGATGCTCGTGAACGAAATTACAACCGCGGCGCTGTATGAACCTCTTGTCTATGACGAGGTATTTTAATAGTAAAACAATATAAAGGAACATTTGTAACACAATTAATAGAAGTGACCTCTCTGTAAGTTTAGAAAAGATGTCTTTATGTTAATTTCTTAACACTGCTATCTTTTGCGCTTTCTTTATAGTTTTAGAAGACAAATAAATAACTGTACTAAAAGTAAACTACTTATCAGATTTCAATTGCATCGCATATATGCTTATGGAATCCACATTGCTATGCTGCATTATTGCCAGACCTTTGTTTATTTATTCAATTGCTTAATTGTCAATTGATTGTCTGTTTCCTTTTATCAGTTTAGTTTTATTTCGTCATGCAATTATGACATTTATCAGTCAATTCAAAAAACTAGTCAAGCACGTCACGCTACCACGTGCTTGACTAGTTTTTCAGCATATTTAGACGCTTATAAACTTAACTAGCTTTCATACATATTTAGACGCTTATAAACATTTAAAGGCACTACGTTAAGGTATTTCTGTTAAACTATTTACAAACATTACCTTTTCACAACGCCTACTATATCTTTCATAGAAGTAAAACGTGCTTCATATCTGAATAGTATTATTTCTCACCATGTAAATATACAAACATATTACCTAGTGTATCTTTCACAGATCAGTTTTATTTAAAATACGAAGTTAATTCTGCAATTGATTTAAGTTACTTGTGTTGAATTTCCATGAACTCTTTGCAGACCCAACTACATGTCATAAATTTGTCGACTATTACTCGTAAACTAATAGAGCTTAATCGGCTGTTATAATTTTGTTTGTGAATATCTTCAGGTACAGAAAAATAGAGATGTAGCGTGTAGGGAGTAGGGACACGTAGCTCTAACAAAAAATATCATTTTAAAGAGTGACATTTCGTAAACGGAATCCCTATGTTGAAAAAGTGATCGTAACATACTCCAGTATTTTTGAAAGACCTATTCCCTAGCCCACTTTACGTGTAGAAGAGGTATCCCAATAATCTTTTTTCAAAAATTATTTAGATTTATAAATGCATATAATGATGCAATATTTCAACTTTAATATAATTTTAATAATTTGCATATAAAACGTCTGTAACCTACATATGGTTAGACAGAGGATTCCGAGTTTGATTACAGAACCCTAAAAAGGGGTAACATGAAGACAAAAATATATAAACATAATGTGGAATATTTAAATTTAAAAAAGAAAATAAACATTGACTCTATTTAATTTTTTTAAGTTAGTTTTGAATAATTGATAATAACAAAGTTTTTAAACGGAAATACCAGTTCTCATATGATTAATGTTGTATTAGCTGCGCATATTTTTAACATTTCAGAAAAATGTGTAATTTCGGGAACTCTTAATGTTCATGTAAACGGAAATTTTTCTATATTATATACGATGATTTTTTAGACCGGGTTATTGTTAGTTTCAGAAAAAAATATAGAGCCCAAACCTTTTTTAAATTTAATTGTGTATATTATGGTTTATGGACATTTTTAAATTTCCCAAGAAAATATATTTTTCATTCAGAAGCTGACATGTTTTTCCTGATAATATAATCACTTTTTAAACATTTTTAACTTAGGTTTAGCTACCATACCATATTTGCGATAAGAATTACTTTTAACTCTCATATTAATCCATAACTCAATCATTGTTGTGTTTTAAATATTATTTTTAGACTTACCTATGTTTATAGAAGTAATCATATATTATGATAAGACAGATATGTTTGACAATTAAATTAAACTACGTGATGTAGTATTTTTTCGACTTTCTTTAAGTTCTTTACTACGACCTATGTATATTTGCTAATAGCCCAACTGAAGATGTTGTAATACAAGGAAACATAAGTCGTGGTAAAGAACTTAAAGACAGTAGAAATAATACTATATCACGTAGTTTAATTAACTGTTAAATATTAAAAATAAAACCTACAACCGATACCATACATTATATATGAACTTATAAGAGACGTGATGCACCGACTTTAAGTTTTGTTTTCAATAATCAAAAGGTAATTAAACTTTAAGACTTCACTTTATGTGACTGTTCCAAAAAGCATATTTTCCAACTTACTTAAAATTAATTACCAAAGATATACTTCATACCTATAATTCAGTTTATTCCTATTTACTTTATGTCTTCTATAGCTAACCTCGTTAACAACGTACATATCTTTATTATGTATATGTTGTATAATATTGCTCAAACATTAAGCATCTGAGTATCCGGTTATATGTTTATCACTTTTATTGCGCGTTATTGCCACTCGGCAATAAACACATTTTCATTGTCCAGTTGTGATTTCCCTCGTCACATATTTAATTTTATATCATTGCGTAAATATTTTCCGGTTTCTTTTTTGTTTACTGAAGTAAATATGACTAGAGGCATAAATTAATACCTCGATTTCATACTAAATCGAAATTCATACGGTTTGCATGAAAGGAGCACAGAATTATTTTTGTGCCAAACGCTGTTTCAAAGAAGTTAATTAATTTACTGTAAAATATTAATTGCCGTTGTGTTAATATTTTTAAACGGATACAACTTTTAGTGGCACTTAATTGTGTGTTAATGTTTAAAGAGTCAAAATGAATAAATCAAATTCCAAAAAAAAAAATCACCCAGTAAAAATTTTCAAGGTCCTTTTTGTTAGTTAATAACTCTTCCTTATTCCAACAATTATTTTTTTTGCCTCTTCTCAAAACTTAGTGTTGATATACTATTACTACAGTATATTACATTTATTACTATTAATATTTTAACCGGTTCTGTTTGTTTGCCAGTACATTACTTTTTTTTCTTATCTAATAACTTTGCAACCAAGTAAAAATCTTTGTTAAATTTGACGGGCATAATCTATACACCGGAGTAAAATAAAGACTGCTTTGCTTTTATTCTTCGCATCTTCGCTTGCATAGAAAACCAATGTCACGAAAAGTATTTTTGTCAGTTAATTACGGCCAAACAGATGTTTGTACAATTTTTTATAAACATAGATTCGAATTAACACAAAGTAGGCTATTTATGTAAATCCTGTCATTTATCTAATATGAAACTCTATATTTTGTTTAACAATGTAAATTTAGTATTACGCTGTGTCCGTAATGTGCAAATTAAATATATTGCTCTTATGTCTCAAAGGCTCAAAATTTATATGCAAGTCCCACCAGTTCTTAATCAAAACTCCAGGAGGGCTAAGCCGCGGACAAAGTCTAATAACATGTAATGATCAATACGACGGGTATATAGTGCTTTAAAATTTATGCGAAAAACGGGAAAATTACAAAGTTTTGAGAAATGTAAAATTTTCATCTCTTTGTATTTATTTAAATCATTAATATAAAATGGTTAATTCGCCTGTATTTTAATACATTAAATAAAAGTAGAAAACAAATTTCTCTATCTTTTCGCCTCAAGAACCATCTCTCGAAGGAAACTCATCGCAGATTACGTAAAGTAATCTGCGATGAGTTTCCTTTAAATTGCACAACGGTATATAATTTGCGTAAGTTATTCATATTCATTTTAGACTATTTTTAGGGTTCAACTCACGATCATGTCCATCTGTCCGTTTATACATTTGTTATAACCAATTTTTTCACTCACTATTCGACGTAAAAACTTAAAGTTTTTTATATTAATAAAACAGAGTGATGCACAATTAACACTCAAAAATATTGATACAGAAACTTAAGAGAGCGCAAACAAAGTAGTCGAATTTTCCTTTCCAATATTATATATCACATAGGGCATTACTTGAAGAAGAAAATTATGAAAACACCAAAAGTTTTTTTTAAAATTTTATTTAAGATAATTCAAAAGACATTGTTCAAATTGACTAAACAATTTATACCCTATCTTCGAAACTGCTAAAGCTAAAATTGGTAAGAAACAGTGTCACTAGAAGCTTACATAAAATGCACTGGCAATGATTCTAAACCTCAAAAGGTTTTGAACAATTCACGGTATTTTTTACAGCTGTGAAAGATGTAAATAATATCAATGTTTTTAAATAGTTTAATAGAAATCCTAAATATCCTTAAATGTTTACATTTGCCTGAATATATAAGGGATCCTCATAATGCTCCTTGCATAATGCTCTTGCTACTGGTATTTAACAAGTTATTACACGTAAACACTGACGACAAATTTCAATGATTTATGCAAAAACACGATGCAGTAAATTAATTTACTAGCATATTTCAGCATACAAAACGGAAGCTGAAATATTCAGCCATCCACCGTATCTGAGTGTAGCGGACGTCGTTTATCGCGCGTTTCACGTGTATTAACGGCGTATTACAGGCGACTACAATCCCGCCGCAAGACTAAATCATATTTTTATAGGCTGAACAAGTACGGTATAAATGCAAGCTAATTGCATTGTTACGTTCCAGCAGATCGATTCAAGTAAAGACGCCAGTTTCCATTAAGTCGTTTTATCGAAGACATACATATGAATAGCATTTCTTGCTATTATTTTTCACAAGGAAGACTTTTTCTGTTAAGTGGTGAAATTTTGGAATGCATTACAAGTCTCCAAGGTATGCATGATTTGAAATCGAGAGATTATTAATTTTAAATTTAACTGGCAAAATAGATATAGGAAAATGGTTACTTAAGTTTAAAAAGAAGAGTCTATTTAATGTTTTTAGAATATTGGCCGCACTAAATCGATACGACGATTTAGGAAGTGTAATATTTCCCATATGACAAATTATAAATACTTTAGATTTATTTACATATATTAGTTTATTAGTTTACGGAGAGAAACGAATAAGGAACAATTTTTGTAAACTGAACGTAATAATGCGTATCTCAGCATTATATTATAAATATTTTTAAAAAAATTATGACATTTTCACCGCTCAACAAATAAAGAAAAGAAATAAACAAAAAGCGTTGTTAGAAAAAAATATGAAAGTAAAAATAAACCTACTTTTATATTTTTTTCTGAAAAAGCTTTCCGAATGAAATATAAATAAAAATATTTCGTTGTGTGTTTAATTTTATAGCTGTAACCTATTAGACTGAAATGCAAATTTAACCTTCAAAACATTTATACTATTAAATAATCAAGTTATTTGGTTATATCTGGTTGTTCTAAGAACTTAAACTTAGCATTTTTTGGTATATATCATAGATTTGTAGATACCTAACAAACTCTTCATCAAACATTATTAGTTTCTATAAGTAATTACCACAGAAACTTAAAACAGGCGAAAATATATGCAATAAGTATAACTTTACATCGTTCCTTCTCTAAACGAGTCATTGATGTAGGGATAAAATACTTGGAAATATTAGGTTCAAATCACGAAAAGAATATTTTTCTTTTCCTATTTTTGGAATAAAGTAAAACAAACAATATTTAATTGCAAATATAACAAATATTTAATTGCAATACGAACAAATAGCGCAGGAGTATGTGCGCTCTGAGTGGGGTGCGGACAGGGTACTTTTTTACAACATTAAATTTGTAGTGACAAGTTAGAAAAAACTGATATTAGTTTCTTTTCTACGCATCTTTGTATAAATTAACGCATCATATAAAATACAACAAAAATTAAAAAATTATATAAAAAACGGGTTAAGAAATTATTTGTTTTATACGCCAAGGGAAAAGTACCGAAGGAATAACGTATTGATGTTAATTTTTTTTATGGAGTGTAGGTATGAAACTATAGTAAATCAACCGATCAATTAGTAAATAAATATTATCCTGTCAAACTTTTAAGCAAAGGTCTCCTTTTAGACAATTAACGATAAACTGTTACCATTGTGCAACGCATATGAGCAGTGCGCTTTCACGTACTTAAGGAATAACAATGTTTTCCTCAGTGAATTGCAGGATTTTTTTATGACAAGAAGTAGTTTCAAAATTTTATTCTTAATTAAGCATAAACTAACATTTTTTTTTCTAAAATAAAATTGTAATTTATTTCTCTCAATAATATTTATCCTACAGTCCAGCCCTGAAATGACTCCCGAAATTCCAACCCATGTGATTATTAATATCTAGTGTAGTTAGTTGTATAACATTACCTTTGTATCTGGTATATATTATACATATATATAAGACAAAAATTGTGTTAACGTCTACAAATTTCAATATCTGCAACGCTCTAAATTCAATGTGTAATATTTTCTTAACATAGAATTGCAAAGTACGTAACATCCATGTAGAAAAAAATTGTTTGTTATCTATTACAAATCAGTAATATCAAAACTCAAGCTGTAGCCTGCACCGAATCTAAGAGCTGTGTCAATAGGCTTTATACATTGCGGGTCAACCGACGGCTGCGTTTGACAAAGGCCAGTCGGCAGCTAATAGCTAGTCCTCTCGGGCCTTTAAACGATTTACCTTCCGCCCTGTTAGGTTCGTCTTATGAGACTTACTGCACGTCAATGGGCCACGTCTCTCGATTTTATCACATGCTGCGTATATGTCATGTAAAGGAAATCACAATGCAAAAGTTGGTGTTCTCTCTGAATTATTATGATAGGACATGTCGATATATGCATATAAATATATATATATATATATATATATATATATATATATATATATATATATATATATGTACAAAATACCTTCCTGGATATGAAAAACTACTTAGACGACTATGGCCAGAGTAAATCTGTGAATTACTTTCGTGAGTATCTGGAAATAATAGTTTACTTTATTTTTTACCACGTTTAGTTTAGTATAGTGATACAACAATAGTGAAATAGCTTGTTTATTTATGCTTGACACTCTTGCACTTTGTAAACAAGTGTGACAAAACCAAAATTGATTGCGCTGATTGCTTATGGTGTAGGATGATTTATCCGGGAGAATGGGCTAATTTGATTCGCCTTACAACTATATTATCTCATTCGCACCTATACCAAGAATAATCTGAACTTAAGATCTTTCATAACCGTGACTATCTATTTTCATACGTGTTTTTTGTTGGTTTTCTCGTTCTTCTGTCCGTTTCATCAATGTGTATAAAATGTTATATTATTAATATGTACCTACACTATATCAACTATATCTTTCATTTGTTTTATAAGAGTATAACGGGTTCCTTCAATATAAATTCTTATTCTTAGTTATTAACCTAACTGTATGACAATTTTCAGTCTTCGATGTACTCCTAGACTGAGATCTATTTTTAAGATAAAAATATCTAAACTGTAATTTATTTGTGTCCTAATATAATTAAAAGCTAATCCGTCTAGCATTGAAGACCCTGTATGGAAAAAAAATTGGTATCAGGTATTATGTAAACAAGAAAATGTCAACTTCGTCGGTTGAAAGTATCTAGAGTAAGGCAAACTTTCGTTCCGCGCTATTTTTAGTTATTCAATATAATTAATTTGGAAAGTTTTTTCAGCAAACAATTTTTATAGATGAGTTAAAAAACTGTTATTAATCAATTTAAAGTTTACTAAGCTATTTCTTTACATTCTTCCTTATTAAATGTCGCTTACGATATTTTCTAACTATAATATCAATTCGATTTTAAGAACTAAACACTTTGGCCTTAAAGACGATTTTTTTTTGCAACTAAATGGAAAATTAATGATATTATATAGTTTGGTCTGAAACACGTAAAACTATTATTGTTTTCATTGAAAAAAAATTGTTAATTAGTTCATTTTCCATACTATAAAATAAGACGTTTATGATAAAAAATACTCACCTACTGTAAACTGTTTTACAAAAGAAGAAACCAAATTTTTAGATATTGCTGATAGTCAGCTGTATATTTGAAGTTACTCAACGTAGGAGGCGATGTGTTATGTTAATTTCATACTTTTTCTTATTATGTGTACGGTCATATCGAGTGTACACTTTTAAAGTCAAGTCAAACTTCATGCAGCATATAAAAGATCATTGAAAAGAGTCTATACATTTAAACCTGTGGGGCACGCGGTTAATATGGTCATCGAGACAAAGGAGTAAGAAAAAATGACCAACTTTTTACAGAGCTTTGCAGTAGAAATTAAACTTATTTATCTGCAACTTTGCGTCTAGATTTACTAGGTATTCTATTTATAACAACCCTGAACTTGGCTGCGATAAATTCTTATCTCTGTCGGTTTAGCATATAATTCAATTTAAAAAAAAAGCCACTAGACTTTTTTGGTGTGTAACACTGATTTTCCGCAGCTAACTTCAATGTTCTAATAAATTTGAAATTCAATAAATCTAGATACAAATTCTAATATATTTACAATTTGGCTACTATTATTTTATTTTTCTTAAAGGTACCTTTTTAGAGAAAAACTTGGTCCTTTTTACAGCAATATTTTTAAGGTTTAAATAATAAAGGTGTAGATATTTTATTCAATCTAATGTTTGAAACTTTAGTTAGTATGATTATAAATCAAAATAGATGATGATATGAACCAGTCTCGATTGGAAATGAAGTTATAAACACATTAAAATTAGCTTGAATCACATAAGCTTACGGATCTTGTAAAATTCATTACTCCGTCGCCTTAGCTGCTGCGTATCTATAAATTGGAGGTCCTGTCCTTTTCTCCATTACAAATAATTGAACGAAATTGCAATTTATAACAAATTGCTTTCTTTATCAGTAATAAAACAATTTAATTAAAAAATTAATATGTGTATTATTATTTATTTGGGGGTAACTTTTTTTAATTATTTATAAAATTAAAAATTCCAGAAGTTTGAATCACCTCTTTATCCAATGATAACGGAATATCACATCCAGCTATCACTCTCTATGTCAACTCTAGTATCTTGTGGTAAGTGAATTTATAACTTCCAGATATTGCTCATATTAATTATATATAATTCTCCATTTATTTACACTGGCTGCCATAGCACTATTGAAAGTTTTAGTGTAGTATTCAGGACTTTTCTCGATGCGTAAAATATTAAAAATAAATTAATAGCAACGTCATCCATTTAAGAAGTAGTCCAGCAATATAGGAGGATTTAAATAAATGCACATATTGAATCGAAATAATTTTGTTGTCATTAAAATTAATTTATAATTTTTAAAATCAATTGCGCATAGCCCGAAAATGAAAATATCAACTACACGTAACTATAATAAAATATACGAAATAATCCATTGTAAAAGTAATCGGTATCTACTTCCTAATATCATTTTTATTTACTCTTCATCTCCATTTCCAAACGTGCGTTTACGTAAATTTTCCCAAGCGCAACTACGTATGTTCTTCGAAATCGTCGAATATTTGTTTTCCACCTTTTTATTTTGTGTTACTCGTCACATGACAATAAATATATGTGCGCTCAGTGGCCCATAGAGATTTTTCCATCCGCCGGTTTTTCACATTCTTTGTCCTTGTGTTGCTATTATTGTGTGATGAATTCTAAATATTTCGAACCACCGCGCAATAAAGAATAAAGAATCGACTTTAAACTCATTAATATCTTCATTTAGACCAGAAATTTTGTAAATTACAAAATATTTATCACAATATTTCTAAAGTTCTACAAGTTAAAGAAATTAAAAATATGGGAGTTCAATAAACTGCATCTCATAAGAGCGTCTCTCAATACAGGTTATTGCTATAATACCTTTGAGGCTATTATTCGTTTTGTGGTAAGAAACGATATTGCTTTGAATCTATTTTGAATCAAGTGACGGTCTAAAATTTACAGGTGTATATATACATTTCCTGTGCTACTATAGCTCATTTCACAAAGATAAATTATTACACCAAGAACTATATTATGTACAAAGAAATAATTGATAACTTATGATTACAAATTCGTGTGTACGGAATAATACATAATGCTGAAATTAAACAAAGCGGGGATTTCAAAAACCACCAACAGGATGAAATAATAAATTTGATTTTAAAAGAGGAAAAACATATAAAATAAACAGAAATTGGAAAAAATATCGGTAAATGCTTAAACCAATGTAAAACATATAATTTTTTTAATATATCTATATATCACTTGGTAGACATATAAATAATGTATCCTAAATGAAACCAAGGTTATGTTTCGCCTATTCTCAAAACAATATACTTGTTATATGTCGAATGGTATACGGATAACAATAATTTTTCTTTTATCTCCACCGTTAAATACCCAAAGTTTAATTACAAAAAGGATATTCTATTAGTCCCCTTTCTCCTTTTCATGAAACTTTATAAATCTCCTGAAACGATGTTTTTTACATAAATACTCTCCATTATTTTTTTTTCTTATATATTTTCATATTTCTCTCATAAGACAACAAAAGTATCTTCACATTATCGTTACAATTTACGAGATACTTAATTTATTTTCATTTCGTAAATATACTACATAATTTATTTAGAAAAAGTGTATTATAAATTTGTTGGCCAGTATGTTTCATTACGCAAAATGTAACTAGAATATTTTACTGCTAGCTTCTTTCTTCTTCTTTAGGACTTCAATGAGGTGGATATAGCGGTTGCTTGGTTCACGTGAACTAACAACATATAAAATATCAACGGGACTATAATAATTCTGACGTGATCTTAATTACATTTATATAATCTAATCAGATTGTGTGTCAATGTAGGTTAACTATATTGTTATTTCCTATAGATAAAAAACGTTTCGTGAAATATATTTTGAAAATAATTGGTAATTTTTTTCATAACAATTTTTTTTTTATTAATCACTGGTTACATAAATTTAAAACTCTACCATTATTACCTGTATTTTAATTACCTACATACGCATAATAATATTTTTGAATTACTCACTTTATTTCATTCGTTTTAATAATACTTCGTTACCTAATGCCTGATGTACTTTGAACCACTATATATTTTAAAGTTTCATTCCTTCTACTGAATAGGCACAGGAGCAAGGCACATTTATTTTAATTTATAAAATTATGTAATCATTGCATCTGCCAGCATTCTACAAAAATAAAGATTCCAGAAGTACTATAAGTAGTAGAAGTAGATTTTTTCACTTTTTAACCGACTTCAAAAGAGAAGAGGTTCTCAACTCGTCAGTATCTTTTTTTTATGTATGTTAAGCGATAATTCTTTACTGACCTGATGATTAGGTCCGGAAATGAATGACGCAACTCCTTAATGAATGGCAGTAAATTATTCAATATATTTAAACTATTATTCAATATATTTACTACAGACAGTTGTTATTTTGCAAAATAACTACACCATTTACCAGGTCTGGGTCTGATGATAAATTCTGGAGATCAACAATGGAACTTCTTAACGGATATTAGTAAATTAACCGTGATAAAAGATATTTGCTATTAGTAGCTGTTACTTAGGAAAATAACTACATCATCGACCAGGTTAGGGGTCTAATGATGAGTTCTGGAGATGAATAATGTAATTCCTTAACGTATGGTATTAAATTAAACGTGATCCACGATATTTACTACTGGTAGTTTTTACTTCACAAAATAACTGCACTATCGACCAGGTCAGGTGTGATGATGAGTTCTGAAGATTAATAATGCAACTCCTTAACGGATGGTAGTAAATCGATCAGAATTTAATATATATACTACTGATTAAGTGTTACTATAGATATTACTTTGCAAAATCTGATATTGAATTTCGGATATGAAGAACGGAACCTCTCAAGTTGTAATTTTTAATTTACAAAATCTGATATTGGTCCTCGAATATGATGGATAAAATTTCTCAACGGCTAACAGCTAACAACTGGCGGCTACCACTATCGCTTCATTTCTATGCATTGTTGATAACCAACTTTGGACAAAGGGGAAGTTATCTATATACTAGCTTTTGCTCGTGATTTTTAATAATTTTACAATATTCTAACAAATAATAATTATTAATATATTAATCATTAATAATAATAATATATTAATCATTAAAAATTCTAAAATAAAATAACTCATAAAAAAGGCAGGTGCTAAAAAAATATCAATAACGCCGATCATCTTAAACAAATATAAAATTTTATATTATAAATACGCCCTTTATGAATCTATTTAATATTTTGAATACATTAGAAGTTAAAGTTTTAAATTAACAATATAAATTAAATTTAATTATAGATTCGTTTAACTTGGTCGACAGTACTGACATCGACTTCAAAAATAAGTGACTTAGTTATTTATTGCAAATAAGTAGATATCTATTTTGATATTTTGAGTTAATTATTTATTGCTTTTTAGTACCTACCTTTTTTGAAGTCGGTTTAATAAAAAATATTTTATTAAATATTGGATACTACTTAAAAATGTAGTTTCAGTTATTTAAAACTGATAAAAAATTCTTCACGATGACCATCTACAAACCCATCTAATGTTTATTACTTATCTTTAGAATATTTAATTTATACCCGTATTAAGAATTAATTTAATTTATACTTGGAAGAATATTTAATTTATAACTATATCAAGTTTCCAGAGCTCTCTTATATTTATAATAAAAGGAAACCAATTACATATTTTCTATATTATAAAACGTTTTCTAAACAAAATGAAGATAACTGAAAACTGAAAACGTCCCAATGTGAACATTTTGCAATATTCTCTGACAACAAGCGGAGAACAATACCATCAATCTCTTAAATTAAGCGTACTTGAGGGCTGTGTCAACAGGCAATGCGTCATACATTACATTGCGAGACCAATGACTGCGTTTAAAAAAGGCTCGCCAGCAGCTAACAATGTGCCCGCTTATGCCCTTTAACGATTCACTTTCCGATCGCGTCGTTCTAATCCTGCTACACATCGAGAAGTCACGTTATTTTATTTTGTTTCATAATACGTATATGTAATATAACAGCCAAATTGTACATAAATATTATATAAAATCATTTAATTTATTGAAATGCTACTTTCTTGCTCTTCAACTGCATTTCTCATCATATAGTCCCCATAAATATTAATTAGTATGGTAACTACATATATCCCTATAATTTGCAATGACTTCAGCATCCGTATACAGTTTTGTAATGTGTTAGAGATTAGAGAATGTCTATTCATAGGAGTCGTCAATAAAAGACAACGACATAAGTATTGAACTCCCTGTACTTCTCAACTATTTGTCTCACATGCACGTTACTGCGTGCTTTCTCATGATCTTTAAGAAAACCCGTTTGTTTGTATGAAATCTATCTCCAAAGGTAGAATTTTATCCATATATTGAGATAAAACCCTACCTTCCGAGGTTTCAACATATTCTGTTGATCCCTTTTATGTAGCGAGATAAGCATATTCTTTCCAGTGGATAATCTATCGGTCCATCGCCAAACTTTACTAAATAAATCTAGCCATACACCTATATTCTCGTACGAGACGCTTATATATTTTTCCAGTGGATAATCCATCGGTTCGTCCATCATACTTGGCTATGCAGATATAACGAGACCCTTATATTCTAGAGGTGCTTCAACTCTTCAGCAAAAAATCAGTCTCTTTCGGCAGACTTATCAGTCTAATTTATGTAAATTCCTCTTAACCCCAGGTTTTACTATGTCAGGATCTAATCAGCCATTAATAGTCTACAGAAAGAATTCACAGATAATCTAATATTATCCTCATACCAGTTTTATTGCCACCTCTTCGTAATTTGATTGATCTACATCAGCAGTTAACAGTCATTATCTTCAATTATTCAGTTTAAACTGTGTGCTGGTGATAAATGTTACTTTCATAAATAAGTCTTTATCTGCAAGTTTTTAGCAAAGTTCTTAAAATTCTGGTACCTCAGATTGAGTTAGGGTTTCTGATATTTGAGTCACGGGACAAAGGGTAAAACTTTAAAGAAAGTGCTATTATATTAAGCAAATCCAAGTTCAATGTTGCATTTGAATAAGTCCTTCTTTCTTCTGTTATTCTCTTGAATTTCTTCTAAGTTTCGTATTTCTAAATATCTTCTTGTAAATAAAATACGATTTCTTTTACTTTGCTCCAATTCGTGTCAGTATTTGCGTGACATCATAATCTGATTTGAAGTTCGTTGCTTCAGTTTTAAAACTTAAATTCTACTAAAAACTAGTATTTAATGACTAACTCTTTTTTGTAGCTTTAGAATGAATCAAAGATCTCTTTTTAACTTTTTGGCTTATATTTGCATTATGATTTTATGGTTACATTCAGTCAGTCTCAGCATAGGTTTCCCTATTGCTAATGCAAGATCACTAATTTTTTAACAACTGTTTTATAACCGATTCCCGCCCTGTAACACGCTGATGAAGAAATTCCAACAAACAATTGATTATCATAAAAACTTTTCACGATGGTCAGACTCTATTCTAATGAAGACCATGTTGACCAACCAACCCCAACCACCAGCAAGACCAACTTTTAAATATAATAATAACCTTCACCCTCTCAACGCTCTTTTGGTGGGTTATGGCATTAAGCAGATAAATATACACTAGGCGAATTATATCCAGTATATGTCCATCATAGCAAATCAGTATATGCATCAGAAGAAAATCAGTATATGTTCTATCACTTTTTTATATAACAATTCCCATTAAGTCACATATACAGACTTGAAAAATAGAAGGTGGTACCAGTGGGGTTTCTGTAAATTTTAATATTGTCTTCCACAGTACAATGATATTATACGAGTAGGTATCTTGTTGCTAACGTCCGATATCCGGATTGAGTAAATTTAAGTCCAAACCCTTTTTATACTTTTTGCTTGTTAAGTTAATTATCACAATCCCGACCCTAGGTTGCTGGCTATAACAAGGTATTTTGTTCATAAGTGGAAATGGAACTGCTGACAAGAAGCTTAATATTTTTATTACGCAGTATGAAAAACATGAAAATTTCCTTTTAAATTTCTACAGTAAACAAAAAACCAACAAGCCAAATAAAACTTTAAATTTTTATTATTCACTAGTACGTTTTACCAGAAACAAAATCGATTCACTCTTTACATAGATAACAAAAATCATATTTATTTGAAAACCTTTTTTCTTATTGTCTCTACAATATAAAAAAATTTATGTAACGTATTTTTGTTAATTAGATGTGTAATTTTTATCAGAAATTCATATAAAACACAATAATCGGAAACAAAAGATTTAATTTTTAATCTTCTCCGTTAATATAATGGTATTTAACCCACCAGAACACCCACACTTAAAAGTTACGCGAGCACTAAAGCGCACAGAATTTTGCTCACGTTTAAACATTAGCTAAATCTACGCATGAAATATACTTGGTAGTATATTTTTTATTGTAAATGTAATAAAATACATGTCATAGTATTAACTAAATATTTATTTTTAAGGAAAAAAAAATTACAATTTCTTTTACAATATTAACATTGAGGAACCTAAATTTTCCAGTCTTCTCAGGCAGTCTTAGAAAATAAAAATTTGCAAGAAAAATTAAAAAAAATTTAATAACAAAAACTTAATCTTCATCGTATATCCTTGATTTATACATATCACATAAAACGAAACAAAAATTCCTATGCCACTATCTTACGAAGGTAAACAGCATCTCAATAAAGTATTTAAAATAAAAAAATATGTATAAAATATGTCAAGAGCCTCAGTTACAGACGCAGCGGAAGTGTAATCGTTGGTAGAAAAATTAGGCAAAATTTGAAAAAATGGTTTCATCATAATTTAAAACTGAACTCCTATGCATGTAAAACAATACTCGCATATACTTAATAATTCATTTAATGATTTTTTCCTTAAAAATTTCATGAATCAATCACGAAAATTCCGTCCTTCTTATCCTTGGCATTACCGTATCCTTCGAAATAGAATTAATTATTTACCCCACGCCGTAACCAATTAATGGTAAAACTTGTCCTAACATAACGTTAAGGATAGTCAATAGCTCTATCAAACATACCACCAAGCATATCTCTCTATATAAAAATCCCCAAAAATGGACCGATTAAAGTACACGGACGTGGGTTAAGCAAACTAACTTCCATGAGTAAAGAGCGCCACTTCCCAATGAAATCTTGAGACACCGATAGTGTATTTGCCCGCAATTTCCATCAATCATTCCCTTTTTATTTTCATTAACATATTTTTGAAGGCCAGAGAGTCTGCGTTGTTTTATATTGCTTAATTTAATGTTAAACGGTCGACGGAGGAGACAATACGATCTCGCTGAGACGCTCACCAGTGGAGTTCGTCTCATCAATCTTAATCGAGGGCGCCGAGCTATGTATTTATGGTAATTAATAACGAAAAGCGACAGGTATAACTCGCATCCCGTAAAGTCTCGTGCCCCGTATGGACATTTACATAATTAGAGAAATTTGAATTAACATAATAAAGGTACCTATTTGAGCTTAGCCACTTTTGTGGTTTCGGGTTATAAAGCTTACGTCTGGCAGTTTAAACGTCAAATTTCAATGAAGTAGAGGTTGGTCCTTACGTATGCATATCAGTTGTATTGAAGTGTATATTATTTTATCTTTAAAATTGACAGGTGACTTTGTAAATAAATGAAAGTTCATTGGGAAATTAATATTCCCTATTGCTAGCAGTACCCTATCAAAAGTAGTACTAAGGAAGCGCGACATAGTGTGCAGACTTCAGAGAGCGGAAAAATGATCATTGAGAGGCGTAATAAATAGAGTTGTTACCGGGTATAATTTTATCTAATTACGGCGCTGGTTATTAAACGAAGTATTTTCCATGCGCAACATTTACATAAAAGAGAGACAATATATAGAATCAGACTACTATCTAAAAAACTACTAAAGTTTTTAGCGCAAAGTTATGGATAGTAAACCTGGGACCAATTAAGTATATGTTTCATAGTGACATCTCAAAAGGATGCGAAGTTATGTGATAAAATTTAAACAAAATATACGCCAGAACATCGGCGGGCTGTAGGTGTATATATAACTTTCCTGTATATATATATATATATATATATGTATATATATATATATATATATATATATATATATATATTTGATTCTATATGTTTTTCCCCTTTTATGTAAGTTCTGCGTACGAAAAATCTTTCATTTAGTAACCAGTGCTGTAACTAGACCAGCTTATACCCGGTGCCAACCCTAAATGCCTCTCAATGATTATCGTACACTGAAGTCTGCGTACTGTATAGCGCTATGTTTGCATTATACTTGTTAGAGTACAACTAGATATAAAGAATATTAATTTTTATCGCTAGCGGTTAGATACTAGGGCTAGAGTTTACATTCCTTTACAAAATTACCTATCAATAAGTGACACTGATTAATCGACGTCGACAGTTCATCTAGATTCAAGAAACAACTTTGGAGTCCAGCCTTGACGTCACCAGTGCTACGCAATCCCAAGAATGTGGAAACTGAACATTGTAGTATTGTAAGCTATTTAAAATAACTATTTGAAATAATTGTAATTTAAATTACTTCCTTCATTGTACAACAACTTATATTTATTTTCGTTCACACTATATTCATTATAACGATGCTCTCTTACGAAATCATACACGTAAATTTTACCTTAAAATAATTTTATTACAATTCTGTTCCATTACTATAATTTTACTATAATAAACAGCTCACACATATTTATCACATTACGCGATTAACACACTCCTATTAAAAGTTTCCTAAAATTTTATTTTTATTAGGAGAGGAAGATTAGAGGCGTCACAGACAAATTCATAACCAATTCCGCTTAGTATTATTTTACAGTTTATCAAAACTTACTATAGGTCCCACGAAAATTCATTCCTAATGAACCGCACAAACGCGATAAACAATTTAGCAACTCTATCTCAAGATGACAGTATTTTATACTGTTCCATAAAAAATTTCGAAAATTAGGCCTCACTCAAAGAATTCCTTAAAAATCAGTTCGGGGTACGTAAACACTACGCTCACTTACTCACCGATTTACAAAATTGTCGACAGGGCGTTAACGAGACAATAAATTAGTTTTATTTGCGCACAGAGACGTGCCTTTCTAAATTACTAACTGATATCACTATTTCTAATAATGTAAAATGGGAGCTTAAAGGTCGCATAACGGCGATGGAACTTTACCTTACCTTAAACCTAACCTTAAACACTTTTATAATGGGAGTTTATCCCCAAAGTTCAAACATTATCCGATGCCGAAATCCCAAAACATTAAATGATGCAATTAACATAGCCGTTTCAGAAGAGAAAATTCAAAGATTCCTCTACACATATAGAATCTAAACACCCAATCCCAACTTTAAAAACAACCCACCGAGGCCTGATAATAATTCTTATACCCAATACTCCTCTAGTAGTTCACTCATATGCCGTTGTTGTAAAAAACCAGGTCATACGATCGAGATATGCCCTTATGCAAATATAATTAGGACAAGTTCAAAAATAGCTCTAATAATCACATTAATTCGTGGCAGCCGTCAACTTCAACTCAAGCCGTCAACGACATAGGTCTGATTACAATCCGACGCCTTGAATTCATTTTGTACAAAATAACACTGATGAAAATACCAAAGAAGGATACGATACAGTTGATAATTTAAACGAATAAATGTCTCGTCTAGGTGTCGTATGAGACTATCTTTATCCAAATCCGGCACCACTTTTAATAATATAAATAAAGTTGGGTAAACAGTGATTATGGACAGAGTAACTAGCCCCAAACTCACAGCCCTTACTATATGAAATACAAAGTCCACACGGGTAACCAGCCCCAAGTAAATCACTGTTCCGATTAAGGGATAGCGTAACTAACTCCAAACTCACAACCCATCCAATATAATGTACAAAGTACAAACGGGTAACCAGCCCCAAGCAAGTGACTATTTTAATAAGGTTAACGGATAGGGTAACTAGCTCCAAATTCCAGCCAGTCGAAAACAAAATACTCAAACCACACCTGAACGACCTAAATTTCAAAACCACAAAATTCTTAAAACAACGCAAAACACTGATTTACAAACACAAGATCCTCATTGTTCCGAAAATATATATAAAATCACTTCTAACTATTCAAAAAGATTCCTACCCCATGTAGTAAAACAACCAGCACGTCGTCCCTTTTCGTTCTTAGTTGATACTGCTTCATCTGTAAGTTTAGTAAAAAAATCAACCATGCAAACTAAGCCTTTCTTAACTCCAGATAAAATACTAATAAAAGCATCGACGCCGGTAAAGAATCTACCTATACCCTAGCAATATTCAATTTAAAATTATTTATCGACAACCAATCATCAATTTCATATAAGTTCCATATAGTTAATAAAATTAATTTGGACTACTATGGTATTACAGGCAATGACTTTTTAATCCACTCAGAATGCGTTATTTATTATAATATAAATATTATAAATTTACAAACTTTGCACATTAAATTACAATTCACTGAACCCGTATACACTTTTTCTCGACGCAGTAATATAATAATTGAATGTTCGATATCAAACCCTGAAATTAAACAAGGTGTTATACTTGATCACCATATCCCCGAATGTCTCCTTATAGCAAACTTTATAATCCGAGTGAAAGATAATAATTGAAGATAATATCCATCGTAAACTTTTCTGACAAACCTATTTCAGTGAATTCTAACCTGAAACAACACCTCACCCCCCTGAAAACTGAAACCTGTTTACCTATTAATACGATATCTTCTTACTCAAATCACTCTGTCAATTTAATACAACGCACTAACCACGTTCTAAACCTACTCCGAATTTCACACCTCAATGACCAGGAAATAAATTCTTTATGCGACGTATATTCTCGATATACAGATATATTTCACTTACCTTGAGATCCGCTAAACAAAACGAATGTCGTTGCCCATGAAATCAAAACAAATTCAAATGTCTATCCAGACCAAATCATATATATTCCTACAATGTCATAAACATGAAGTTAACGAACAGATAAATAAAATGTCAGATCAGGGCACAGTCAACCCTTTTAACCCCTTGGCCATCACCCATAGATGCCTCAAATAAAAAAATGGTGAGCAGTCGTCGACTACAGAAAACTAAATGATATCGTAATCAGTGACCCGTACCCAATACCTCAGATTTCCGAAATGTTGGACCAGTTAGGCAAAAATAAATTTTTCTCCACTCTCGACCTCGCTTTAGGATTTCACTAGATACCGATGGTCGCTGAAGATGCGTCAAAAACTGAACTCGGAGTTCCGCAAGGACACTTTGAATTTACGCGCATGCCGTTTGGATTACAAAATGTACCCTCCACATTTCAACACCTAATCAATTCGACTCTTCCGGTCTTCAAGGTATTCGATATTTTGTTAATTTAGACGACATCATTATCTATTCCCACGATTTAAAACAACATATGGAAAATTCGTTTATTATCTTTGGTAGGTTATAAAACTTTAATTTTAAACGGCGACCCGACAAATGCCAATTTTTACGCAAGGAACTTTTCGAAACTATCAAAACTACCATGAAAAAGAATGTATCATTTCCATGAAAAAGAATGTATCAGTTTCATGGAAAACGAACGACAACTTTCTTTTGAAACCTTTAAAATCAAATTGACTTCCACCCGTTTATCCTGATTTTACCAAACCATTCATTTTGACTTATGATGCACTCAATTACGCCGTAAGTGCTATTCTTTTTCAGGGAGAAATTGGGAAAGATCGACCGATAACATATGCCTCAGGAACCCCAAATAAGGGTGAATCTAACTTGAGTGTAACCGAAAAGGAATTGTTACTCATTATTTTTGGCTGTAAAAATTTCCGACCATATCTTTTTGGCCGAACTTTCAAAATCATCGCCGACCAACGCCCTTTAAAATGTCTTTTTAGTCATAAAGATCTGAGCTATAAACTTCAACATTGGCGTTTAAAATTAGAAGAGTATGAATACAAAATTGTTTATAGAAAAGGTAAATTAAATTCCGCAGCCGATGCCCTTTCACACCATCCAGTAAACCACATTCAGCTAGGGGCCCACGATAAAAATGATCAGGATACTCCGATTCAAGTTCCAGATCCTCCCGAATCTTTAATAAGCCAACCTCCTTCTAGCTCCAAAAATCTATATCTTCTTAGCGAAAGTACCCTCAACGAATTATATTCCAAATTTATAAAATTATTTGCAGAAAACTTACAATATAACAACACAGAAATAATTGAACATAATGATAACCTATTGAAAACACAACAGAACTACCTACCTCTCTAGAAGTGAACGAATCCGTACCTTATATTGAAGAAACCCTGAATACTTATCAAAATTCTAAAGAATTAGCGAAGTCTGAATGAATATTACATTTCCACATCTCGTGGAAATAAATGACAAAACCTATTATTTATTATTTCTCCATCATATTTGTCCATCAGTTTGATTCTTGTTCCTATGTCGGCATATTCGACACTCAACAAACAAAATATTGAATAGCCTATCCTATTCAGAGTACCGCCGCTGAAGAAACCAGCGAGTGATTAATACAATTCATTTCTCTACTTGGCATTCCCAAAATGATACTTACCGATCAAGGCACTAACTTTATATAAGATCTCTTCAAAAAAACCTGTCAATTTTTAAAGATAAAACAACTATGGGTATCACCCCATCATCCTCAGACGTAGAGTGTTCTAGAGCGTAGCCATTCCACTCTTAAAGAGTATCTAAAATCATATATTTATGAAAATCTAGATAATTGGTCAAAATATATCTACACAGCAATGTTTACCTGTAATACTGCCGTACATTCATCGACCCACTTTTCCCCATACGAATTATTATCTGGCCATAAGCAATTCATTCCAAATTCCATTTATAATCCCATTCTCGACACTACCGATCCTGAATATATCAAAATCCTTCATTATCGCCTTAAATACTCCAAAGAACTACTGAGAATATATAAACATTAAAATAAAGAACAAAAACCTATTACGATTCCCGTAGAATACCAAGTCGGAGACTGTTTTTCTCAAAAAACATTTAAGGTTAAGAAAAGCTCTTTCTCCTATTTAGAAAGGTCCTTATAAAATTGTCAAAATAAATGGGCGAAATTCGCTGACTCAATAAACCGACGCGGTGTAGCTATAATTGTGACGAAGTAAAATTACCAAAAAAACAGTGACAGCACGCCTTAAACTACTGTTTACAAGTTTTCTTTTAATTTTTACAAGACATTACGACAATTATTACGATTTTCGTGTTACATGTATCTTGTTGTTTTACTATTTCAATCCGATTTTAGAAATTTATAATACAACTTTCACAAAGATAAATAATAAACTTTATATTTTTGGGAATTATTTTATACATTTTACAGTGCCATCATCCAGGCACGTGCTGATTTCATTCAACCGACAAATATTATATATATATATATATATATATATATATATATTTTTTTTTTGTATATGTATATATACATATATTTCCCGATGAAAGATTATATATACATTATAATTATATTTATTTTTGTTGGCTCTCTAAAACTCATCAACGATCAATCTTTCATAAAACCACATTTAGAAAATATGAATTCCGTTTTTGGAACGCTGAAATTTTTTTGCAAACACCAAAATTTATTTGACAGCATGGAGTGACGTAACTTCGTTCGACCACTTTCCACTCGCTATCGTGATCTAATTAGTAATTACGATTCCATGCCACATTTCATGTCTACAAGGTAGGAATAATTTTCAAACATCTTTTTGGTACAATGGACAAAGATAACGCGACACAATATAACAATGCCTTTCAAAATGTATAAAAAGATCAAAGGAAATCAGCAAAATGTGTTAAAAAAACGTTTTAATTACGTCATCAACATTTTCAGCATTTCAAGAAGCATTGAACAAAATAAATAATAACAAAGTTTGAATAGCGCTGTTGAGAGGATTATCTTAAGCTTAAAAAATTTAACTATTACATCAAACAACTTAGTATTTAAATCTAAGTTTATGAAGTTGTTAAATATATTAGAAAATAACCTGTCAACATTATCATTAAAGAGAGAAAACCTAATATACTGTGCGATGTTCAGTAAAATAATAGTTTATACCCATCTGTTATATCACCGAAACAATTGTATCAAGAAATAGTGAAAAATTACAGACTTATAACTAGTTTTAAGTTACTACCTGTATCCCTAGACTTAAACAACATCCATGTTTTGATGAATACTTCTGATATGTTTAGTTATTATTGTAATAACAAAATTGTATTCATTTTAAAAATGCCATTAGTAAGTACCCAAGATTTAATCTCTGCTATAACTTGCCATATCCAGTACCACATAATGTAACAAACCCCAAATCTTATGTAACTATAATTCCTGCAAATAAATATATCGGCATTATGAGAGATAAGAACTACTTCTGTAACTTAAATAATTCAAGCGACTATAAAACGATTAATAACCAACTTTATTTGTGTGATACAAGAAATGTTTATTCTAGCTGTGCTAATGCAACTTGTAAGAGCAAAATTATCACCAAAGTAATTACTTCTATTCCGAAAATATGTGAAACTAAATTCCAACAAAGAAATATAGAAATTTGGCGACAATTGAAAAAATAGATGGTTTTTTTTTATTTCCGAGAATTCAAAAATTTCGATAGACTGTCCAAAAGAAATCATCCACGTAAGTGACTTAATGGGTACTGGTATACTTAATATACCTACCGAATGTACTGCTTACTATAAGATAACTTGACTACTTTCCAAATCTAATATTGAAATCAAAATAAATCCTGTCAATCCAATTTTTTACATTATCAGCGATACAGCAGTATTCTGAAGTTTAAGGGCTTGAAGTTTGATAGCCCCGTCGTGAAGTTGAAAAACATTAATTTAGATTCCCTTAAGGATAACGATATAATATTTAATGAAATTGCTTACAATGTAGACTCAGTTAAAAACAAGCCTCACATTTTGGAATACGGTCATTTCTATTCATGTCATATGTATAGTATTAAGTATCATGTTTTGCCTATGTTATGAGATTTATAAATCTAATAATTTTCGTAAATATCTAGTTAAACCCTCTTTAAACCAAGGTAATATAGATCCGGATCCAATTTCTGATACCAATACAGTCAATTCTCCAATTCCTGGAATTTATTCAATGACATAAACTTCATACAAGGGTGTAAGTTTAGTGTTTAAGGGGGAACTATTATACCCCTAACTTACAAGCCATAATGCTTATACAACATTGCTCACAAACATATCATATTATCATGATAACCATTCTGTACCCATCGTCTAAACATCTTAAGATAAAGAGTGCTTTTCGCAGAACCTCAATAAGACACACGCCCCAGTCCACATCAGTCGTTTTTCCAATTCAGTGTTATATTTAACAATTATAATTAATCGTGTTTGTATAAAGTGTTTTTTTTTTAATTAATCTTAATTAAATGATTATCATAATATTGTTTTTTTTAAAGTACTGCAACGAATCTATTATAACAGTACAAACCAGCCTCCACTGCATTCATAATTGACGATTAAACTGCCAGACGTAAGCTTTATGGCCCGAAAATATAAAAGTAGCTGAGCTCAAATAGGTGCTTGCATTATGTTAATTCGACTTTCTCTAAATATGTAAATGTCCATACGGGGCACGAGACTTTCCGGGATTTGAGTGATATCTGTCGCTGTTGGTTATTAATTACCATAAATATATAGCTCGACGCCCCTTGATTAAGATTGATGAGACGAACTCCACTTGTGCGCGTCTCAGCGAGATCGCGGTGTCTCCTTCGCCGACTGTTTAACATAAAATTAAGCATTAGAAAACGGGGCAGACTCTCTGGTCTTCAAAAACGTGTTTATGAAAATGGCAAGAAAATGATTCATGGACATTGCGGGCGAATACACTGTTGATGTCTCATATTGGAGGCTATGCTCTTTATTTATGGAAGTTAGTTTGTTTAATCTACGTCCGTGGACTTAAATTGGTCCATTTCTGGGGACTTTTATACAGAGAAGTATGATTGATGGTATGTGTGACAGAGCTATTGACTATCCTCAAATGTTTTGTCAGGGTAAATTTTGTCACGAATTGGTTACGGCGTAGGATAAATAACTACTCTTGTTTTGAATGGTACGGTAATACCAAGGACAAGAAGGACGGAATTCCTGTAATTATTTGATCAAATTTTTAAGGAAAACATTATTAAACAAATTACTAAATATATATATTGATTTATGTATATAAAAGTTTGATTTTAAATTATAATGGACCTATTTCTTTTTTTTTAATTTCACCTGATTGTTCTGTAAATGTAAAATTAAAATTAGAAGTCCGCCAACAATTACACTTTCGATGCAACTATAATAAGGGCCCTAAAGATATTTTATGTAAATTGTTTATTTTACAGAGTTCATTAAGATGCTGTACACCTTCGCAATTAATTCTTTTTACACTTTAAAATCTTGGTATACTTTTACATTTTTTACATAAGTGATGCTTTTATAAGGGAGTCGCATGGGGGCTTTCGTTTCATTTCCTTTAACGCCTCGTTGGATAAAGGTGAAAATAATTCATAATCTCCAATTCAACACACAAAAGTCATTTTTATCTCTTTGAATTACTCATTTCGCTAATATTCTTTTCAGATTTGTTTTTTAAACCTTATTCAAAACTCAAAAAGTGAAGAGGAAATATTTCCTCTTCACTTTTTGAGGAAGGTATTTCCTCTTCACTTTTTGAGTTTTGAATAAGGTTTAAAAAACAAATCTGAAAAGAATATTAGCGAAATGAGTAATTCGAAGAGATAAAATTGGTTTTTGTGGAAATTATTTACGACGTAGTTGAATTATTTTCTATAGAACTAATAGAGATTAAAGTGGTCATCCATCTAATATTTAAGTCAGTAGTCAAGTGAATTTTACCATGTTTAATAGTTACTAGGCAGTTATGCCCTGCAATAATACAATTCCTCTAAATAATGACGATTTTGTCCGCCAGATTACCGTTCGACATAATTTTTCGAAAAGTATCAAAGATCATCATCCGATATATATATATATATATATATATATATATATCTATATACATAAAAATCAATGCCACTTTTCGTTGTAATTTTATAACTCAAGAATGGGCTCACCTATCCAAATCAAATGTTTAGGCTTTGTTCAGAATATTTAATAGATAGTTTATGTGAAGTTTGCACAAAATCGGTGGAGTGCTTCTTCATTTATCGCATTTTTTGTAACAACTGAATTCAATAAATGGGGGATCATTTTGTAAATGGGGATTTTGCTGTCAAATTGAACCTTTTTTCAGATGGCGATTGTACTGCCAAATTGAAACTTTTTTCAGTGCTGACAGTAAAAGCATGTTGTTATGTCATAACTAAGACGATCACAGACTGCAGATGAACGCGCACAAGCTAATGCATCGCAGCGTGAACGTAATGCACGAAATAGATCTGTTGACCCTGTACCTGTACTGAATCTTGCACGGCGATCACGAATACGTCGTGCTGTTTTGGCTGAAATGATGCGTGCTGCTTTTAATTACAACAGTCAGATTGATTATAGTGTGTACGGATACATTGGAATGATGGACGCAATATGTCAACATTGTGATGTGGCTAAATTTCCAGGTGAAACGCCCGGCATGTGTTGTGCTACTGGCAAAGTGAGATTTCCAGCATTAGAAACTCCACCCGAACCATTGTATTAATTAATTTTTGGGACATCTCAAAAGTCGAAGCACTTTTTGAGTCATATTCAACAATACAATTCGGCATTTCAAATGACTTCTTTTGGTGCCACTAAAATTATTAGAGATAATTTTATGCCTACGTTTAAGGTAAATACTTCAACAAGATTGTCCCATGTTTATATCGATCTGAATCATAAAGTATTCGATAGTTTTAAAAATTATGATACAACATCTACTTAAAATTATGATAATAATGATAAAAATTATGACACAACATCTACCTAAAATTGCATACATGTTACAGATTCAGGGCCAGATTTATCATCAAGCTGGTTCGTTATTGCCATACCCCGACGCTGATCATAAATTTTTGCAAATTTATTTTATTGGTGATGAAAATCGTGAATTGGATCAACGTTGTGCAATTATTTTGAATACAAGACGAGAAATTATTCGTGAGCTACAAAGGTTTTTCCATCAGCATAACGCATTAGTTCAATTGTTCAAAATTGATCTCGATCATATGCCATCTGATAATCACAAAATCCTAATAAGGGCTGATAGACCTTTTGGAGAGCATGAAAGGCGATTCAATGCACCGACTACTACTATACTTCATCGCAGAAATGAGCAATTGCAACCTGTTTCGGAACTTCATCGTAGTTACGATGCATTACAATACCCAATATTGCATTGGAAAGGTGACGATGGCTACCATATCAATATACTAATGATTGATCCACGAACAGGTAAATAATTGACCTATTTTCAGTGTGTTGACATTTCATCATTTGTATAAATTTCTAAAGTCACATTTTGCACTTATATTCAGGTCTAAATGTACAGAAAAAAATTAGTGCCATGAATTTTTATTCGTATCGATTGATGGATCTTCCATAAGAACAAAATAAAAACTGAACGTCTTAATTTTATTCGTTTCACCCAAGCAAATTAAGATCCGAAGAATATATTCATTTGCAAGATGCGATAGCGAATGGTGCTAATGTTAATGACATCGGACGTTTAACTATATTGCCATCTTCGTATATTGGTAGCCCACGAAATATGAACGAATATGCACAAGACGCAATGTCTTATGTACGAAAATACGGTCGACCGGATCTGTTCATTACATTTGCATGTAATCCGCAGTGGGATGACATCAAACACAATTTATTTGAAGGACAGTCCACAACTGATCGTCATGACTTTACAGCACGTGTTTTTCGGCAAAATTTGAAAGCACTTATGGATTTAATTGTGAAATTATGTATATTTGGAGAGGTGCGTTGCCATATGTACTCCATCGAATGGCAAAAAATGGGATTGCCGCACGCACATATATTAATTTGGCTGGTACATAAAATAACTCCGGATCAAATCGATAACTTTATATAAGCTGAAATTCCTGATCTAACTGTTGATCCTGAGTTATTTTAAGTCGTCGTTAAAACATGATACATGGTCCGTGCGGTGAACTAAATATGAATTCGCCATGTATGATTGATGGAAAGTATTCGAAACGATACCCAAGGCAATTGACTTCAGACACAATAACGGGCAATGACGGATATCCGTTGTATCGACGTAGATCACCTAATGATAATGGCAAAACGGCAACCATTAGAATGCGTAACCAGTTGTTGAAGTTGATAATCGTTGGGTGGTTCCGTATTGTCCATTATTATCAAAAATATTCAATGCTCATATAAATGTGGAGTATTGTAATTCAGTCAAATCCATTAAATATATTTGCAAGTATGTAAATAAAGGGAGCGATATGGCTGTTTTTGGTATTGCTGGTGATAATAGAAATGATGAATTAGTAGTAACGAGGCTGTCTGGAGGATTATGTCGTTTCCAATGCACGAAAGACATCCTGTGGTTGTTCACTTGGCTGTGCATCTTGAGAATGGCCAACGTGTTTATTTTAACGTAGCAAATATATTGGAAAGAGCAGCACAACCACCAGCGACTATGTTGACAGATTTTTTCAGATTATACGAAACTGATACTTTTGCGATAAATTTGTTATATTCTGAAGTGCCTCAGTATTACACATGGAATGTGTAATACTGAGGCACTTCAGAATATAACAAATCATTTGTGTCAAACATATCGTGAAGCATGTCAACTCTTGCATTTGTTGGAGGATGATGCACATTGGGATTCAACACTTCAAGATACATCTACTTCAGCTCATCCACAACAGATACGAAAGCTATTTGCCATTATATTATCAACATGTATGCCATAAAATCCACTTGAATTATGGAACAAATATAAACATTATATGGCAGAAGATATTTTAATTCGTATGCGGCATCATGCAAGAAATCCTGATTTGTTGATTACCTTGGAAATGTACAACAAAGCTTTGATAATAATTGAAAATATGTGTCTAACGATTGTAAATTCAATACAATTGTGTATGACCACACAAAATCTTGAGATGCATGATTTGTTTGATCGTGAATTGCAACGTGAGCAGGAATTCAATTCTAATGATTTGCGTTTATTTGTACAATCGAATAAAACCAAAATGAATATTCAGCAAAAACATGTATATGGACACAATCATGCAAGCCGGTTCCAATAATGCAGGTGGATTATATTTCGTGGATGCACCTGGTGGTACAGGCAAAACGTTCGTTATATCATTGATTTTAGCGACTATTCGATCGGAACAGAAAATTGCATTGTCACTTGCATCTTCGGGAATTGCTGCTACATAATTAGAAGGTGGTCGGACCGCACACTCTGCATTAAAATTGCCATTGAATGTACAGGTGATTGAAACTCCAACTTGCAATATTTTGAGAAATTCTGCTATGGCAAAAGTTCTGCGATTAACGTCAATTATTTTATAGGATGAGTGTACAATGGCGAATAAAAAATCAATAGAAGCATTTAATCTAACAATGCAAGATTTACGTGGTAATCAACAGCTTTTTGATGATGCTTTGATATTACTGTCAGGGGATTTTCGACAAACATTGTCTGTCATTCCTCGATTAACTCCTGCTGATGAAATAAATGCCTCTTTGAAGTCATCAGTTCTTTGGAGATATGTACAAAAAGTGACACTGAAAATTAATATGCGTATTCACCTACAAAATGATCCAGCTGCCCATGAGTTTTCAAAACAATTGTTAGAAATTGGCAAAATACAAATCGACAGTACCAACGGATTGATCGCTGTACCGAACAATTTTTGTACAATTGCGCGATCGATAGATGAATTTATTAAATGTGTTCCGAATATTCTTCAGAATTACAGAAATCATGATTGGTTAAGAGAACGCGCCATTTTAGCACCGAAGAACATTCATATCAATGCCATTAATTTTCAAATTCAAGCGAAACTGCCAGGTGTAGTCACGACATATAAATCAATTGACAGTGTTATGAATCAAGATGAGGCAATGAATTATCCAATTGAATTTTTAAATTCATTGGAACCGGCTGGTATGCCACCGCATTGCTTGAATCTGAAAATTGGTTCTTTGATTATATTATTGCGAAATATTAATCCACCAAAACTGTGTAATGGCACCAGATTGGCAGTGAAAAAGTTATTGCCAAATTTGATTGAAGCTACAATCTTAACTGCTAAATCAAAAGGAGAAGTTTGTTTGATACCGCGTATCCCTATGATTCCAACTGATATGCCATTTGAATTCAAACGATTACAATATCCTGTGCGTTTATCATTTGCGATGTCCATCAACAATGCGCAAGGACAAACACTTAACGTTTGTGGTGTGAATTTGGAGGAATCATGTTTTTCACTTGGCCAACTTTATGTTGCCTGTTCCAGAGTCGGTACCTCCAGCCGTTTATTTATTCATGCTCAAAATGGAAAAACAAAAAATATTGTTTATCCTAATGTTTTGGATTAAGCTAGCAATTAATAAAATATTTTTTTGTTTGAATAAATAAATTTGATGTTCCAATTCAATTTTTTTAATATTTCACTTTATACGTAGCGAAGCACGTACCGGGCCGCTAGTAACAGGGACTGTACAAGATGCTACTACTACAATATGGAGGAACTTGTGGTAACACTGTTGTAATTTTTATCTGAAGGCATATTGTAATAATCAATCATAAGTATTTATAATGTCTAAATATTGTTTTGATGTATTGTGAGAAAGCATTTTAATTATAATTATATAATAATACTACATTATAACTAATAATACATTATAACTCATAAAGAAAATAGTGTATAATTGTTAAAAAATCTAATCTCATATTCACACGTTCCATAAACTTTTTATTGAGACAAAATGACTTATCACGTAATGTACTCGTATAATCCACGAAGTTGGCAAAATAATTTAATTATCCTGCTAAAAAGAAACAATTAGGAAAAAGTTAAAATTACAGTAGTCGTTACGTTTATAAGCTCGATTTTAGGATTTTGCGCCTGAATAAATTAAATAGCAACGTCATCTATCCATTCGTATTTCTGTCTGTGTGTCAGGGGCTTCTAACTTTCAAACGAAATAAGACAGAGGTTTGAAATTTACATATGACATGAAGTTTCTTAACCCAAAACTAGAAATGAATTTAAAATGGCCTAAAATTAGATTTCAGGGGGCCTCCACATAGTATAAAAGAGGAATAAAAACACAAAAATGGTGGACCGTCAATTTGGTATTTTTAGAGTTCCATAGCCAAATGATGAAAACGAAATCCCTGCGGTTTCGTCATGTCATTCTTCTGAATATTCGTTCCTGCCAATCACACCCTTGCAATTTCTGCAGCTTTAAATCTAGGTGCAAAACATTGTTCAGCAGCAGATTTCAATTAGCCCTAATAGAATACTATTTTTTTTATTTAACAAAATAGGGAGCGAAGTTTGGTACCATTGGATAGGTATTTTAAAATAATATTGAGGTTCTATTTACCATTTATTTCATTATAAGGAATGTAGATAACTAGGAACCCTATAATGTGCGTGCCCCAACACGCATTAGGCCAGTTTTAATTGAATACATTTTTTGTTACCAAGTCGATCTCAAACACGTCATTAGGTAGGAAGCTGTAATTATGCTTTGATATTTTATATATGTATTTGAAAAATAAATATTTAAGAAAATGCTAAATATATATAAGTAATAAAGTTACGAGTAATGAAAACAAAATATTTTTGATAATTTGATAATATTTTTGACACCTGTGAAAGGTATGCAAAGCAATATCGTTTTAAATTTTCAAGACACACAAACTTTCTTCTATTAATAATATTTTAATATTAACGTAGTAATCAACCATGCTTTTGTTAAAATATATATTAAACAGAAATTCTAATAGTTTGCAAGTTAAAGACTGCAGGCAGCAAAGAGAATGGGCAATAAGATCCTCTCGAAGATTGAGAAGAGTTGCCGAATACGTTTCTGCACCTTTTTCTTTTAAATAAATTCTCTTTAGGTAGTTTTTGTAGAATTTTTTTATAAGAATTAAACTATATGTCAAACCATGGTCAAAATCACTAGACTTCTATTATTATAGTGAACCAATCGATATAAAAAATAATCACTTGAATTTTTCAACAATTGCGACCCATAACGTATCATCGTAGGTGCGAACCAACATATGACGTACAAATTGACGGACGGGCACATTCTTTTTCAAATTCTTTTTCAAACGCAAATTTAGTTCATAACGAAGTTTAAAAAATAGAAAAACGATACAGTTTTTTGCTGTATTAAAAGTAAATACTTGTATAATTGCCTGAGTTATATAAACTCATTGAGGCTAGCGCGGCAATAAAGTACATACACGTTGCAAAGGAAAACCGTGTTTTAGCAATCGATAATAAAACATACATTCGCAGTGTGCGTAATAATTTAATAAAAATCTATGCTTATATGTACGTAAGTGTGAAGGGAACCTCCTAATAACAGTTTTAGTAGTTCAGTAAGATAAACAAATTTCACACCGATATTAAATCTAAGCTGATTCTAAAACTGTAGTTGCTCTGTACTCGCGTGTTTTTACTATTTGATTAAAACAAAACTGAATTTTTTTGTAAAATAAAATTTTCAAAACTACCGGATTAATACAATTTGAATATATTTTGGGTTTAACAAATAATAATATTAACAAAGAGTTATATTATAGCAAAAAAGCTAACCTCGGGTATTAAGAAAGAAAATTACGTATTGTAAAAAAGTATTCTTAATGCATAATAGTATTCTCAATAGATATTACAAACATCAAAATAAATTTCATTTATACCAAAACAATTCTTTAAATGCGGTTATCTTCGTTTAAATAAAAATTATGATATTACCTTTATATTTCTTTCCACTACTTCAAAATACCTACTACAATAGTAATATACCGATAACAGTCTTAAAGCTTCATCCCAGCTCGTTTGAATATTTCTGATATTAAGCAAACTTGATGCATATAAATACATAACAACTGATACATCAATTTATACTAAAGGGATTGAATGAGACCATTGTTGAGCACGCATATCAGAACGAAAGCCATTTTTGTTTAAGTACCGCGACAGCCGGCGAGCCGGAGAGCGCGCTCCTACACGCGGGTATGAATATGTAGTTCAAGCAGCTTCACTGTATATAAGATGTGCTTAATATTTATCGCTCGCCTAAATACAATGATGTTGTAACGACTTTATATTGAAACTTCTTAACTACGTTTTTTGAACTATATTAGTTTGCGAACTATTTTGAACAAACAATTGTTCTATAATATGAATATAAATTTACATGTCGTCTAGAGAAGGATTTAAATTAACGTGTAGATAACATGACGAAAGTTAGCAACCGAAGGTACATTCGACATTTCTCACTCTATAATATAACCAAACACATTCGTACCAAAAATATGCACTTAACATTCGCTCGAACTCATATTCACGTGTGTTACATGTAGTGCCCACTTAAATGCAAGAAATATGATATCAAAGGTTCGTAGAACAAAAACAAAAGTTAAAGCAGCTTTCTTAATACTTAAGTGTTTTGGGAGATAAATCCAAATTTGCATTCACATCTGTTTTACACTAATTTTTGAGACTGTACTTAACTACGAGAAATATTAGATAATAGCTTCCATAAAATAATATCTAGTGCAGCTTTGTTACTATTTAAACGTTCGGGTGATTATTCTAAACTTATATTGATGCGTGATTTACATTAAATTTTGTAGGGTCCACAAGCGACTTTATATTATTACATCATAAAAACTTTTTTAGATATAATAATATGAGTGACTTTATATTATTACACTATAAAAACTTTTTTAAATGTAATAATTGGGCTTTTACATTGGACCTTTTTAAGTCGATGCACTGCGAAACATTAGTTTCAAGAACATTCGAAATAAAGGTAATTGGCTAAGTTCGATTGGTACATTACACCTTCTTCCTTAAGAGTGTTAATTTTACAGAAAGTTATAATTACATATTAACGAGAATTAACAAAATACAATTAGCTATTTTATTATTTCAACTATATTTTCTTTATGTTAATTATAATTAGTTAGATAATTCAATTTATTTTCATTTGTGTCAGTCTTGCACTTCATCGAGTTGATGGCATTTCTTCCACTTTATAACCATTTCTACCAGGTATATTTCTCAGTTCAATTACCGGATCTTGTATACGTGCATTAATTTTGTTCTTATTTGCACGATAGTTTAAACATATTAGTAATTAGCAGTTTTATTGGTCATAAAACATCTTTTTCTTTTAAATACAATTAATTTATATAAGTATACAAAAATTAGCTTAATGCTACACACAATATAACTAAAATAGTTTTGATTGATAACATAATTTAAATTATTGCGTTTCGATATTTTCTGCCATCTTATCAATTTGATCCAATTTTTAACTAGCAATCTTTAAATCTTCCGGTTACAAATTTAAAGTTCATTGTTTATATAATTTAAATATTGCTTGAATTGGTTTATTTAAAACAAATATCGTTTGATTTGAGTTATAAAATTGATGAAAAATGTAATTTTTGGTCTGATATCACAAATTTATGGATTTACGCAATGTTTAAATATAAGTTCAGTTTCACAAATTATTATAACTTTCTTTGGTTAGAAAATAATGGTTCTTTGAATTTAAAAATAAAGTTACCGTGAGAGAATTGAATAAACTGGAGAATATTCTTTACTATAGTGTATATTATACACGATTACACACTTACACAATTTTAAAATATGGCTAAGAACTTTGTAGTCAGTAATATGAATAAATAAGAATTAACAGCCTTGTTTATTAGCATTTATTAAACTATATTAACCATGCATTGTTTGGGTTATAAGAGGAGTCGATATTATAAAGGCTAATTTGTAATGCATCTAATGAGATTTAATTTTCACAAAACATAAGATGATGTAATACAACGAAACCTAGGTAGTAGTAAAAAACTTAAAGAAAGTAGAAATAATGCTACATCACGTAGTTTCATTTAATTGTGAATAATGAATTTCTTCAAAATTAACGCCAAATATATTCAATGTTTAAAAACATTTTAATATGTATATGTATATATATATATATATATATACATATATATATATATATATGTATATATTTATGTATATATATATATATATATATATATATATGTATATATATATATATATATATATATATATATATATATATATATATATATACATATTCGCATAACAGTTTTTTCCATCATATGAAGATACACTTAGGTTTTGATTATTTTTGATTTACAATACTAGAAAGTTTGTCTAAATAGTTATTACAAAAAATCAAGCAATATAACCTTTCCTTATTATGACTCGTTAACCGTATGTTAAACAAATTTGGGTATGTTGGTCTAATTGATTTCATGTGTACAGAAGACAATACTAGTCCTTAATTTAGCTAGTTGACTACTCTTTTCACTTATATTGCCTGATAGAAATATTACACTGATTCCTTCACATGTTGATATATTATCACCGTATACATTAATATTGTCATTGTTAAGTATTGAAGTATGCAATGTTTTCAGGAAATTAGCATGATCATCAGGTTTATTTATTGAGTAAATTGTAAAAATTTCTTCGGGTGGGTTACTAAATGACACGTAGTCTAATATATTTTCTGTATTGTTCAATCAATTATCGCGTCCACGTTTGTATTTACTGAGAGTTTTATAAATTCATTTGTGTTCAATAGTATTTTAACCAAAGTATTATTTATTTATATAAGTTAATTTTCATAATAAAAAATGCAATTTATATTGGTTAAGAAATTGTTATCGGTTATGCCATCAAATTTAATGGCAGAATTTAATGGAATATGTGTTTGATCGTTTCGTCTCCCATATTTAAGTTTAAATGCATATATGCTAAATTTTCCGATGGATTGGAATTAATGTCACTATAAGTGTATAGCCCTTTTCTTATCCAATTTTAATTTATATATATATATATATATATATATATATATATATATATATATATATTGGTTTTAGATTCTACAATATTAATTGACACGTACTGTGTTATTGAATTTGATGTAAAATTTTGTTCGGCCTAAATGATGTTGCTGGAGTTTATTTGTTGATTATTACGATATTCGCGATCGATTATTAAATTGTTTATTAGTGTGATTATATTTATTTGAATTGTTATTCACGTTATTATTGTGTACATTTTCCTAATTTTTATTGAAGCTATGAAAGTAAATATTATAGGTTTTAAACGGCAATTTTGAATAAGATGCCCTAATTTTTACTTGTTGTTATTTGTTGATTATTACGATATTCGCGATCGATTATTAAATTGTTTATTAGTGTGATTATATTTATTTGAATTGTTATTCACGTTATTATTGTGAACATTTTCCTAATTTTTATTGAAGCTGTGAAAGTAAATATTATAGGTTTTAAACGGCAATTTTGAATAAGATGCCCTAATTTTTAAAATATTTACAAATTTTATTTCTCTATTTCATATTTCTTTAAATTTGCAATTTATTGCAATTAAAACAATATTTAGTTTTATAAATATTACAATTTTGACATTTCAATACGCAGTTTAATTTCTGTTCTTCCTACATTGCAATTAAAACCGCTGCTTCTAAATGTTAGGTCTATGTAATTTAACCAATATATTTAGATATTTACTTAATCTATGATCCAGTAATTGACACTTACATTGATGACTGTTATTTTAATAGATTTATATTTGCTAACTGTGCTTCTATATAAAGGTCACAATCAAGGGACTTTGTCAGTTTAAACAGGCAATTTTCAATTTTACTTATATACTTAACTCTAATTGGTGTTGTGCAAAAGATTTCCTTTCAGACCTCCTTTTTAAAAATTTACTGTTATTCTAAAAAATATATTATTAAATCTTCCCAGCAATCACACATTCTCTTCATAACTAAATTTTGCCCATTATCTTTGAACAAATATAGAAAAAGTATTTCTTTAATATGCTTTCCTATTAAATTACAAGCATTATCACAATTGTCGATATAAATATATGGAGATCTGATTTGTACCCATCGAAATATGAAAGCATAATTTCTGCTGATTCTATGCTGATAGTAGTCATTGTATCATTTTTGATTGATTTAACTGCAATTTAGCTTGCACAAATTTGTTAATTGAATGTGATTTTACTGGAATAAATGCATCTCGTTACTGTATAATGTATCAACAACTTACAGTTTCATCGAGTTATATTTTGAATTCAGATAGATGGATTGACTAGTTGTTTCAGTAGTAAATTTATCCTTTATCAGCAAGTTTTATTCCAGTTCTGAAGTTTTTAGACAGTCCAACATATCAACGCACCGGATCCCACTTTTAACACCAATTAGATTTTTTTTTGTAATCCACTTTATAGTGAGACATTTTAACTAAGATTTTTGAATTATTTATTATTGATTTTTACATAAACTACTATTTTATAATATGAAAATAAATTTACATGTAATCTAGAGAGTGATTTAAATTAACGTGATGACGAAAACTAACGAATGACCATACACCGTTTCTCACTCCATTATACAATCAAAGACTTGCATACAAAATAATGCACTTAACATTGATATTTATGGGATCGGACGAACTTGTAATAATTTATGATATGACCATATCATATTACGTCCTCCTAAAGGTCCTATATGTTTACATATCAAGAAAAGATATACTGCTCGCTTACCCATTCAACAGAAGGGACCCTTTCATTAAATTCAAGGAAGTCCCATTGCGCGCTTGAATATTCACATTTCGAAGAAGATTTATTGCCCGCCTACGCAGCATATCCTAGTCACAAAGCGCTCCTTTCATCAAACTCTAGAGTTCTGTATTCCGAGTCAGGACATCGCAGAATATAAAAGCCGCCCTTATCAAGCTGGAATCATTGATATATACTTTCGTATACATTTATATATATATATATATATATATATATATAAATACGATTTTTCAACTTGCATATATTTGACTTGATAACGTTTTGTAGATAATTTTGTCCTTTCCTTTTTTAGATAATCCATGCAACGTGCATAATATTTATTTAACATCGATATACGTACCTACGTGTTCCCTTTATCTATCCCACCATATGGAAATGTGAATTCTAGCCCGGTCACTGGGTGGTTTTCTTTTCAATTCACTAGTTCTTTATGTTCTGACACTACCCTAATGTAACAACACTAATTTGATTCATTTTTGCTCTTGGATGATAATTTTCTTAAATTAGTTATTTCGCTAGTGATAATTTTATTATTACATTCCTATACCTATTAAAATTTCATTTCAACTATAATAAATCTTATAATGTTTTATTACTATAAAGATGTACAAAACGACTTACAGAACTAGCAAATATTTAAGAAATATTTTGTCTTTACGCTTTATGAACTGCATTAACTGATAACAATTAAGTACTTGTTATTATTTAATGTTGTATATATTATTTTCGCCACTGATAATTGTTTTTTCTAAACATACAATCACCTATATTGTGGAAGGGATTATTCCGATATTCTATCTACGTAACAGTCAAAAACAATTTTTTGTATATCGTGGACTGATGATTTGAAAATTTTAAATATTCTAGCAATTCTACTCGCTCTTCGTACTAGAAAAGTTATGCTATAATATATACTTATAGATTTGAAATAATAAATCCTGTCTGAAAAACAGAAACAATGTTATATAAAAGTCTTTACTGTATCTCCACTGGTAAACAGTCAATTAAATTTTATTTTGGGAGGTTTATTGGATAATTAATGATTCCCGATATTTACAAGTAATATCGGGAAAAGTACATGGAATATAAAGTACCTAATGCACACAAATATAAAGTATGTTAAGTCCCATAAGGTGATTCCAATAAATTCGCCTTGCAAATGCTGATCTCACTTGCATTACTAGTTAATTTCTTGCTATTTTTTTTTCCAAAATCCCCATATTCGTTAAGGAGAATATAGCATCAAAAATGCATGTAGGCTGGTGTATAATGAAAGCAAAATGAAAATTTTAAAAAAGATTATTTTTAAGTTATACAATTGTATTATTGAACGAGCGATTATTTTTTAAAAGCTCGAAAATAAAATCGTGTGTTGCATTTATGTCTATGTCAGATATATAAATTTTCGCTTGTTATGTTACATTATTACAAAGAATATGACTACAATGCTAGTAATAAGATTGAAGGATATGCTCTAATAAATAAATGTTTTCCACAAAATGTGCTTCAGGATTTTATTTTCATCTGATCAAAATCGCATACTTGTAATCTATAATTATTTTCCAATTGATAATACATTATCACTTGTACAGTAAAACTATTTAACTTAAAAATATTTTATAATATTTGTTACGTTTGTTAATATACTTAGCTATCAAATCATTTTAGCTGCACTAACGCCAGCGTGGACCTCGGCGCAATACAAAAGAAACATTGACCTGCATGAATTCTAATCAATCCAAGTTTTAATTGGAATCCAGAGTTCAAGGACAAAGTCTTTGCTTGATATTTAAAACTTCAATTTAAAAACAGCAGATTCTCAAGTCTCACGATTCAGGTAGGCAGTACCCCCCGCAGCAACAGGACTGAAGAGTTGGAACCTGGAGTTCAATGGCAAAGTCTTTGCTTGAGACCTATATTACTGATTAAAAAACAGATCATCAAATCTCATGGTTTTGGCAACGAATAAACATCCAGCATCAGGATTTAAAAATCATAAGTTGGATGTATCATATATTATATTTTCACGGAAACTACTAATACGTGTGAATTTACATAAGAATTAGTTAAATAGAAAATAAAGTAGAGAAATAGCCAAAAAATTGTTCGCAGAGCTTAGACCAACGACAACTGTACACAAAACGTGAAGCTAAAAAATTAAGATATAAATTCAAATATTTTTTTTGTTGATTCAGTTATAAAATTAAAAAAAAAATATTTTTTATTAAGTTTAAATAAAATGTCGCTCAATAAATAAATTGGAAAAATATCGAAGTTTTAAAAACTGAGAGCAGACTCTTATACCTACTTATCGAGAATATTATGAAATGCTTATGAAGTAATTATATAATTGTAAAGAAAAAATATTAAAATAAAATGTCTTTATTTTCAAAAAAATTAGGGGTACCACCTTTATTAATTTCCTTTATATTTTATATAATCGGCATGCTTACACTGATCTAAATTGCGCTGGATCACACTTTTTAATTAATAAATACATTTATTAATAAGACATGATAAAATAAATTCATGGTTTATTTCACCTGCCTAGAGCGCACACGAACATATTGCGTGAGACTCTCAATGTTGATGTCATTTTATGTTATATCAACCATTTTATAAATGTGATTATGGAATTACTTGTTGCAGTTTTACTCCTAATTGTTATAAGCGTTTTTTATTTGTCACTTGCACGCGCCCGACGCTTCAGGAAATAGGGTTGATCATAGGGTTTTTTTGAAGAAATAAATAAAATCAAGATACAGATTATCTTCTACAACAAAGTTCAAGGATAGCAGAAATATAAAAATTTATAAACAGCGCTAAATAGTTTTATGGAATATGTGGACTCGAAGTAATCATGAAACGTAGGAACGATGACTATAGAGTGTGTATATAATAATGCATTATAATATTAAACGCACAACTAAAAGCTGTATTAATAACTAAAAAGGAAACTCTCTAATTCGGGTTCTTTTAATGTAAACTTTTATGTTTCTCATATTCTAAAATACTAACAAATCTTTTAAATTTGTATTATGTATTATTTTTACCGAAAGCATTTTCATTTAATTAGCCACTTAAAAAAGTAAACCTGAATGATTTACGTGAACTCTAGTAATGTCCCATAAATAGTTTCCAGCAAACACAATATACTACTTTAATAAACAAAAATTTGCATCAAAATTTCCCATTTCCATAGCATGAAGTAGATTGTTACATTTTTTCCCATTCATTTGTTGAATTCCTCGCAAAGAGACGTAATATGCACCGGTCCAATCTCACGAATGCAGCCGTTATTCAATTACTGCGCTTTATAAAGGATATTTGCATAAAACAAAGAAATGCACTTATCGTTGCATACGAGCAACGAGTTTAAGAATACAGAATAATGCTGTGGAGAGTTAAATATTTTATTTTACTGTTATACGTATGTATGTATTTCAAGTAAGTTACCCATGAAAGCCAATTACTTTTCAGACAACTACGCGAATTATGATAACATATATTCAATGATCCAATTAACAGATAATGAAGTAAAGCGAAAACAGAGACTTGTTTACTAAAATTTCATTTTTATTTACATCCGCTAACTTTTATTTTAGGAATTATTAAGTTTCATTCGTATTCATCAAAAATGGAATAGAAAGATAATATTTGGTTGGCTACTTATAAATCCGCCACTTTTTTCTACCGATTTTTGCAATGTTGTGAAAGTTTCCAGAATATTTCTTGTAGGTTATATAAAGAGAGCAGCATTCAGGCTTCTATTCTGTTTACAATTGAGTAATCAGCGAGTTTATGAACTTATAGGGCTCTTGCTTTATGAATGTCGTTTAGGACAAAAAACCAGCTAAGCATCACTGATATATACACAACCCTCTGTGTTCCCTCTTACGATACAGCCAAGCACTGATTCCAAAGATTCAAAGGCGGGATTTTTGATCTATCCGATAAACCTCTTTGAAAGCAACGTCCTACAATTGATTTAGAAAAAATTAAAAGCCTTATTGAAACAGATCCCAGGTTAAGTTCGCGTTATTTGGCATAGTTACTTTCATGCTATCATATTACAGTGGAAAACAATTATATGCTTTAAGAAAGAAGTAGAAATATTGCGTTTGTCTACCACATGAATTAATACCCTTTGAACTTCAAAGGAGATTTAATGTGGGCTTGGAGCTACTGAGTTCCCATCATACCAACGAGAGGCTAAAGTAGGTTACAGCAGATGAAAATTGGGTGGCATGTGTTAATTTTTAGCGTAGACGCTAGTGATTAGTTACTGGAGAAAGAGCTCTACCTACACCAAAATATAACATTAGACAAAAAGTACTTTTGAGTGCGTGGTGGGATAAATGCAGTTATTCATTCAGTTATTCATTGGGAACTCTTTGAAGCTAATAGTACAATTACAGCTAAGATTTATTGTGAACAATTGAGCAAAGTCATCGTTAAACTTCCTTCAAATCAAAGTAAAGTTTATTTTTATATGACAATGCTCGATCCTATGTAGCAAATGTAACGCGTGAAAAACTACTTTCACTTAGATGAAGTGTACTACTTCACCCACTGAATCCACCAGATCTTTCGCCATCTAATTATCATTTTTTTCGCTCTCTGTCTAATAATTTACGTGATATAAAATTTAAAAGGGAAAGTCATATCAAAATCGAACTTCACCGGTTTTTCAGTCAGAGGCTCAAATATTTCTACATAAAAACGAATTTCAGCTCTGCTTACACGTTTTACTGCATTTAAAAAGTTGCAAAGTTTATGTACAATAAATTGTAGGTTAGCAATTTATTAAGTTATACACATCTAACATACCCAAATATTATCCAAACAATCTTATTTTCAAACACATAAATATGCTATTCTACAAAAATTTTAGCTGTAAAACTTTTCGTACTTGATAAATACTCTCGATATTCTTCCAGGTCTCGCCCCATTTCTCATCGTCTCATCCCTTAGCTTCATTTATTCCCTTTCCTTAACTTAAACCAATATTGGTACTACAAGGTAACTGTCACAAAATTTGGGTGGCCAAACTGTAAATTCAGATAATTATTATTTCGAAATTATAAAACCTGTATTAATTATGTATTCATTACATTAAAAATCCAAACAATATATTCCAAAACAAATATTAATTTAATAGAAATTCATTAATTTCGTTAATTTTGTAGAAATTCATTATTCACAATTAGATGAAGCAAAGATGCTAATAGCCCACCTGATGGTGTTGCAAAACAACGAAACCTAGGTCGTGGTAAAGAACTTAAAGGAAGTAGAAATAATACTGCATCACGTAGTTTCATTTAATTGCATATACAAATATGTTTGTATAATATTTAAATGTGTTTTGTATTGGATCTTAATAAACTACGATAATCTGATTAGAAACGACAAATAGATTAAGTATTTCTGAAAAAAGAACCATACAGAACTTATGTTTTACATATACAAGTTCTAGGAGGAGTAAAACTCACACTACGTAGGAGTAGAACTCACACTACGAATATTCCGTACATATTTAGGCACATACGAACATTTAAAAATGCATGATATTTCTGGTAAACTATTTACAAATATTAATTTTTCACAACATAAACTTATTAGCTACTATAAACATATTGCTTGTTATTAAAACGTGGTGCCTTCCACATACATACTAAATGTACATTTAAAAATACAAACTTACGTTCACGTTTAATTTATTTGAATGAACATTTTATAAATCCAACTACATGTCAGAAATTGTTATTAATCGTAAACCTACTTAACTGTGATAAATTTTCTTTTAATTTCCTCATACATACAACTGTTGTCAATACATTTCAGTTATTCAAAAAGACGATTTATAAAAAAAACTCCCCTTTTACATGTAGGGGAGATAACCTAAATACAAATTTTGAGAAGATTTTGTTTCATATCTTTTTAGGCATTATAAATATGTATAACCATTCAGCTTTATAGTACTAATGATATGCAAATACAACAGCTGTGATGTACAGACAGACAGACAGGTGGGCATGGCGAAACTATACGAATATATATATTGGTTACGAAACCCTAAAAACTAAATTAAATCAAATATTAAACATAAAATTATTATTTGAATTAAATTACATGCAAGTCTATTTAAAAAAAGCAATGATTCTTCTTTCGCCGCCATTAAAAAATATATTGTCTATTTGAAACGCATTGTAGATGACTAGGCATTTCCTTAGTTTTTCACTTTGTGTTACTTGATCTTTCACTTAGTTTTTATTTATTTTTCTGAGAGTCTAATGAGACTCAACCTCGATTTACCAGGTCTTATTAGCACTAAGGCATCATCGATCGAGACTTTCGTAGTGTCAATTAACCATTTTTTTACAATATGCTACATTACGTCCTGATTGCGAAATAAAAAGTTTCAAACACGGTATGAAAAGGTATTCATAAATTAAACAAAAAATAAACAATGAATAAAAATTTATGGCTGCTTATTTATTAACGTTATAAAACGTTGAGGCCGCCACAAGCTTCAAACTTGATGCGCACAGGCTACAGTCTTCGTATCCCAAGCAATATGCAGCTGCTTTGCTACCGTTGTATTTTTCCATTTTAATAAGTGTGAAGTATTAGATGAATCAAACCATTTTAATATCGTTTTCTGTGTTCTGAGCCTTATTTCATAGCAGCATGTTTTCGATACAAGTTCGTTATATATAAGCTTCTTGTATCACAATTTTAATAAAATGTTAATAACATATACAAAATAAGATCTAAGTAAAATATACAATGAAAGTCAGGTAGTTTATTAACTCTCGAATCAGTTTTAAGTTACTGTAATTAACTAACTAAAAATTGTACATAATACATTAAATTATGAAGAAATATATTTTAATAATTAAATATAACAATCTATTTAATAGAACTTTTATTTCACCAACATAGAATAGAGTTCTGCGGTAGGTCGCTTTGAGGATCTGTTGAAATTAAAATAAAATTTAACAACTAATTGAAAAACACTACTTAACGTTATAGTAGGACTAGCTATATTACTGTGAATAAAATTACAATAAGTTTGGTATATTTCATGAAAATTACATACACGAAAAAACAGCTAACTTCAAAGTGTCTGCCAGTATCGCCCATCTGTCGTTTAGGCGATTAAACAATACAATAATTTCTCTTCAAATTGCCCACTTGAATATGTTGTCATACAACGAAATCGAAGTGGAAGTTAAGAATTTAAATAATATAGAACATAAAAATTTAAATATTATAGAACATACAAATTTTAATATTATGGAAATGAAAAAAAATATAAATACTACATTCATGAAGCACAAGCTTGTGTTTGTAGAATTTATAATTTTTGATATTATATCTGTCATTTAATGTACTTCTAGATATCTGATAACGCTCTGCTGCTTTTGCACACTCATTTCCTTGTTTGCTTACTGCATATATTTCTGCTGTATATATGAATATTTATATACATACAAAAATATATTTCTGCTGTATACATGCATATATATATATATATATATATATATATACACACATATATATAGGTGCTGTATATATTTCTTTGCTCCCAAACCGCTCTATACTTTTTCTTTGTCTCCTTATCGGCATCTTCATATTTATACATATCTAAACAAAACTTAATGAAATACAAAGTAAAAGTGATGGGTACTCTCAGACATTGTTATAACCGATACTGTAGGAAAAGTAGACAGTACGTGATCTGAGCAGAGGCAATATATATAATATTTATTTTCTCGGCATTTAGATCCAGAAAAACCTTAGTAGATTTAAAAGAAGGTTTTGGGTAAATTTATTTTACCTCAATTCACGGAGGTTGAATCGGCATACGAATACAAAAACAAAATATGGTTTTTACAATTCGACAAAATTTGTTTCTTGGGTCAAAATAACTTTGGTGTTTCAAAAAATGTTGATATTTATAAAAAATGTTCATATTTTCATGAAAAAGAAATAGTTAAAATTTCCCCTACTGATGCGGATTTTTGTATTTAAACTCTGGAATTATGAAAGGTATAGCGGAAATTTATTATTTTTTATTATTTCAATTTATTAAGGAATATTATAAATAACTAAAATACAGAAAAATATAAAAAAATCAGTATAAAGTGAAATATCACGTAATAATAAAAATCGATAATAGTTAAATAGATTTTTTTTTATTACCTAAATTATTATCTAAAGTATTACCTAAAGTATTACCATCGAAACACGCACTTAAGTAAGACTGACAAATTTTTTTGTCGATGGTTTTTTTTTAATTAAACTTTTTTTTATAAAATATTATTTTGCGTATCGGGCATATCCATATTCATACCAAATGAGGTAAAACAAAATTAAATTACACTTTTATAATACATGTAATTGTTATCAAAGTAAATGATTTTGTGAAGTTGTTAGAAAAAATTTCATTTCAGTGTACTTGTAGAAAACTTAATTAAAAATTCCATTATCAATATATGGTTTGAGGTCTTGGGCTACATTTAGTTCTTCACAATGTGGGCAGTTGAAAAAAAATTTAAACAAATTATTTTGATTTGTAGAAATGTAATTATCGATTGAATTCATGTAAATTTAAATTCAAAACTTTATTTTAAATTACATGAAAGCATTTATTTTAAATCGATTCACACTTTTACTTTTTACGTTAGACTGTACTATTAACATAAAATTTAAATTATCTTAACCAATATTAACTTTACAGTTCCAAGGTTAATTGATACTAATAGAATGGTCTTCATGTAATATCTACCAAAACGGTATTATATTAAGTTGAAAGAAATATCGACATTACAATCCTACATTATATTTATATGTCAATATCTTAATCTTGACAATGAAATGTATGGCTCTCTTTTGTAGTATATGATTTGGCCGTTTTCCTACCATTGAAATACAAATAATTCGCAAAACTTTGTGTTAAGTTCCACTGTTACATAATTAGAGTTTTAATGATTATAATTACTAAATTTTTAATTGAATATGGCTATTTTTGCCAGGTAAAAATTTTCTTCGCGAACGATTCGATTCAACCAGTATTTTTATATTTATTTGAGGCTTTAAAACTCATTAGGTTATTGCTGTCACCGAATGATTACTCTACTTACCACAAAGTATTTTCTGATACTTATTACCAATATTGCCAGGTGTAAAGTTTAAACAATGTTATAGGTTGAAAGATAAAACATATGCTTAAATGAAAACTTATTTGCAATTTTGACGTGAATTTCAATTTCCTGTACCACGTTTTTTGACTAAGACATAAAAAAATTAATATAGGCTTTTATTTTTTTTATTAAAAAAGTTTTAATTTTAATATACAACTTCTTCAAGGAAAATGACAAGAAAAATTAAAGGCTGTCAATGAGATAGCATATAATGGCTTGGAAATGGCTTATTGTATGGATTATATAATGTAATGGGAGAGAAATAGAAAACTGGCTGTTACATGCACGCTGTTTTTTTTAAACATTTAATATACGAGATTAAATTTACATAGCTAAACTATTGTCACCGCATGTCATTTAATTTGATTTATAAAGCTAAATTTGAGAGAAAAATAACTCAATAGTCTTGAATATTTTCGGGAGACGTGTTTAAAGAATCAAAAATGTGAACACAAATAATTTTATCCCATGTCGATGATTGTTCACACATCTTTCAAATAATAGTAAGTCATCTTGGTTTAAAACAATGAATTGGAAAGTATAATTACTTCTTCTAAGTATTAAATATAAATTAATCTTGCTAATTTATTGGTATGCCTAAAAATTAAATATTTGAATTAATTAGAAGTTTAATTTTAGGTGACAAATATTAAGAAAAATCTGTCTCAATCGATTTAAAAAAAACTTGTCTAATTTCTGTTTGATGCTGCATGTAACATAACGGTAAATGATACATATAATACAGACAAAATAATCAAAATATAAGATATTTAAAAGAGGAACATACGTGAATGTGTGGTTTGACATTACAGAAACATTACGACGCTACCGCTTCATAATTTAAAACGTTGACGTTATTAATCAAACAAAGAACGAAGGATCATTAATTTAGCAACACATTGTTTCAGGATAAATATTTACTCAATTTAAACATGTGCTTGGGAAACTGTCAATGTTATTAATTGTTTTTCTCAAAAGCTTACTATGTTAAATGATATCACGTGGTACGTAATACCTTTGTCTTGTTGACTGATCTCGAGTAAAAATGCTGAAAGAAACAGTTACACAATAAACTAAATTATATTGTAAGGCAATGTTAACACTTCGACATTTTTTCCTGGTTCATTATTGAGTAATATTTAAAAAGCACATAACTTTTGTAAATGAAAGAGTTAATCAATTTATATAATAAAAAGGTGATAAGTATGTTACTTACTTAAATCTAAACTATGTCACCTGAAATTAGTTGAACTGAATACAGTTTTTAATTTGGATCAATTATAAAGTATTTGCATCATTATGATATTTTAGGTATTTAAGTAAAAAAATGTAGTTACGTATTCAAAATCATAAAAGGCATATTGAGACACAGAAAAGCGTCTACAAAAATTCTTAACCCTTGCAAAAAGGTAAAAAAGTGATTTTCATGGTTCACTAAATCTTTGTTTTAGTGGAAAAAAATGTATGTAAATTGATCTCCATTATCGAATTATCGGCACTATGCTGATTTAATCTTCTTGCAAGTTCATCACATCTTTATCCGGAAGATCCTTCCCTAGCATACCGACAGTCTAGGAGCTGACTCTACATTTCAGTGGAAGCTCGCATCAATATAAATGCTCTACATTATTGAGATGGGCGCTCATGACTTCACTCTCGAGTAATCGATCGATCACAATATTTTTAAGGTAATTATATTCTTTTTTGTTTCTTATGTTATAAAGTCTTAATGAAAAAAAAATATACATTTTAAAAAGTCTAAAACTCTCGTCGAATGTATAATTCGTGTTTTGCGTGAAAAAAATTTTCAACAATACTCCATAATACTTATGTAGAGATATTACTTAGCGAAGTTTGATGAACAATCTTGTTTATTTCGAATTTTCGGCATGACGCCATTAATTGGTAATGATCGCAAAATCGAGCAAGATGGAAAGTTGTACTCATTTATGCGTTGACGAGAAAAGTGATTACACGAGATTTCCAAAAAATATAAAAAACTAAACTATCGTGTAGGTTTTGCGTAATAAAATTCGGCTTCTAGAGACCGATAATAAAATGATGTGAAAAAGATATTTGCATTTGTTTATTAATGATTTAAAAATGAACCGAAATTAAAGAAACTACGTGAAAATTTATTTATGATTAAAAGTAATTTGACTTACTTTAAAATTGTGGACTTGGTAGGTTTCTGTTTTCACTTACTTATTGAAAAGTTTTAAAAACTAAACAGAACTCAGAAAATCATTAACATATCGCTTAGTTTTGTATTGTTTTCCATAAATAAGCTAGTAAAAAAGATAAACCTACATAAAGAAGTTAAGTACCTACATAAAGAAATAGAAGGGAAAAACGGCGAATTTCGTGATTCGATTTATATAGAATTTATTCATTAAATAATCGTGACTTTTTAAAATTAATTTTTCACTGCAGTTAAAACTTTTACTAAACTGACAAAAATTTATCAAGTAAGCTATGTAGCTTTCTATAAATTTTTGTTTTCTATAAATTTAAATAAACTTGCAATCTATTCAACGAATTATGCATTTTTTTGTTATATTAAGGTATAACAAGAAAACGCATAATTGTTTTGTTTTGCTGATGTTTCTGTAATAAAAAATAATTAAAACCTTCCATGACATTTATGTGTCTACGCTTTTTCAGATGGAAAAATGTTTGTTTTTTATGTTTCGTGTATTTAAGCGTCGCTGTTGTATTTAAAAAATGGTCTAATTTTAATTATAAAGAAAATGTCTGTGTGAAAAGTTTTGTAAAATCCAATTAGTGGGAAATAATGAATAAAACGATCATAACAATTTTCAGTTAATATATATATTATATATATATATATATATATATATATATACACACACACACACACATATATATATATATATATATATATATATATATATATATGTAATTCAATATCTTTACATGGAAGGTGTTACTGAGAAAGGTATTTTTAAACTTCCTGTGGCTCGGAACTACAAAAAGTATATAAAAGAATGGGTAAGAAAAGTATGTACGTATATATGAAAGAAATGAGTGGAAATAACTATAAATATAATACATTTATGATTCTATGATACAAGGACACACAGACAGACGTGCCGACATTATAAGGGTTTCGTTTTTCGTCATTTGGCTACGGAATTCTGAAAAGAATACTATTTATCTTATGTCGCTAATATTACCCTGATGTCAAGCACAATAGATACAATATATTGACATGCAACGCTTGGCGAAACGATAGTTAACGTAAGGATACAGCTGCTTAGCAATGTGTTTGCTCGCTTGATTATATTAATCTCTAGATAGGGTTAACAGTTTTAAATTGATACTTATATATGTTCAAGTATTGGATGACAAATTTTTATAACTCGTATGAATATTAATTTGGTTTTTATAACACGTATGTTTTTAGTTTGCCTAGTCACTGTGGCGATTTAACCACCGGTAATGATTTAAAGAAAGCGGAAATGTTGTTTAACCTTAAAAATGCAACAAATATTTTTCGTAGTATGTAACTTATTAGATTGAAAATATGATTTATAAATGGTTATTTTCTTCAATTTATATGCCTGCTGTCAAAACTTGTCGATCAAAATTTATCTACAGTTTTTTAGGTATACGAGTGTACGTGAACATAGTGTCGCATTAATATGCTTTATTCCACATTATTTATGAGAATATAAAACCAATTAGATGCAACACCTATTTCTTTCTAATAACTTTTTATTGCTATTAGCCAGTATATTATACTCACTTCTAGCCAACTCACTTTCGTCACTATCATTTAGCGTATTTAAAATTTAAATATTTATGTAATAGTTGAGATATGAGGGATTGGTATAAGACAAGCCGGCCAAATCCGTGTCAGAATATGCGTAGAGTAGAATTACGTACATAGTTACATATATAATATGTCAAGCGTGTAATTAAAAATCGTAGAAGTTGGAAGACGATGATAAAAACGGTCGAATGGGTGTAATAAGAGTTATGGGTTACGTCTCTCGTTATGAAATTCTAAAAAGGTTTTATATGATATAATTTCAAGAAGACATGACTATGGGGATTAATACTCGTCTTAAAGAAATAAAATGAATAAAATATTCTATGTGAAATCACGTTATTATAACTGTTCAAAAAATCAATCTTGAGTAATGGTTACCAAAAATCAATAAAAATAATGCAGAAGGCAGCCATAAATTGGGACGAGCGGTTGGATTCTTAGGTAATTCACAGCCAAATTTTCGGGTCTGCCCCCTTTTTATTTATATATTCTCTTATTTCAATATCATATAAACGAAATTAAGGCGAAAGACCGCTTATTGCGGAACCACATCTGAAAAAGTTTTAGTCGGTCGAGCTTTAAGAGGTGTCGCTTTAACGAAGCTTATAATTTTTTTTCATTTTTAGAAAGTTTTTATTCGCGTTTGTTTTATTAAAATGAAGCATCATTAAAGATTTAATTATATATACTTAAGGGCATTTTTGTTTCTGAATTTTTCATTGCCCTTCAATTAGACTAATAATGCTTACCGAGGTTAATGGTAATCGTTTTCAGATTCTACTTAGAATTTAGATTAGAAAAAAGTATAATACAATAGGTAGTAATAAAAACCTATAATGATCCCCATGATAAATGGAACTTTGAGATAAAATTATATTCGTGAGACTATAAAATGATCGTTTTTTTTACTTATGTACAATTTTATGTTTAAATATATTACATGAATAAAATATAAATAAACAAAGGAATAAGTAGCCACAGATGTATACAAATCATTTGTAAGGCACAAGAAGATATTGATGCGCTACTGGCTCTTTTTGCCCCAAAACGGCGCTTAAAGGAAACAATAAACGATCGACCTACTTCTGAGGAGCACAGCGCATCGCTTTATCTATAGTAAGGACTTGCCCTTTTACCTGCATTTCAATTTTAAGGAAAATGTTCAGTCACAAGCAAATAACGTATTCATTACGGGGGTACCTTCTTTTACTGTTTGCCTATGAGATAAGAAGATTTATCTAGCAGAAGAGGTTAATCTATATGCCCTTTATGTAGCTAACTTGTATTTGCATTTATTTTGTAATTTTTATATCCATAGCGGAGGCTTTATAAATTTTTACGAAATCGGATGCATTGTGGAAGCTAGTGTTTATTTTTTCAGATGTATAATTTGAGATTGGTTGATATTCAGAAAAGTTAAGCATGCTCCATATTTATGAAATCGTTCTTCTATTTACAAATATTGCTTTTCTGTCTAAAATGTAAATTTTGTAATTCATCAGACAATCATTCAGAAATGCACCATCCACATATAGTTTCAAAATTCACCCAAAAACTCTTCTTAACTTTGTTACCTTTCACTTCACATTCTGTTTTCTTCACGTCTCATCCTCTTTATTTTTTCTCTCTCTAAATAAAATTTAAACAATTTTCTGTAAATATTTTTATTACATTATTTCATTGCTTGTGTTATTATTATTTAAGAAATTATTATTAACCACATAGTGACTAAAATTTGCTGTGCATTCCTTAGCTTTGGTTGACTGGAAGAGGTTGTTCTTGCAGAAATAATTATACTGCATGTCCAGTTATGCTGAATTAAAGATGACATAAACAATTAAAAAAAGGGGCTATTTAGAATTTCACTGCTCTGTGAATCTGTTCATGTGCGACATAATTTCTGTACAGCAACATTAAAGTACTTATGCAAAACAAAGTAAACAACTTGCAAATAACCAAGAAAATATTTGAAAAAAGTATATTTTATAACACTGTATGAAGGAATACAAGACAAATGGCACAAACAATACATAGGGGGAAACACTTGATGCGTCGGGGAAGCGGGATAAATTTCTGGGAAATCAAAGTTATTGAAATACGCGTTTCTTCCAATATCTTCGTAGAAAATGAAAGAGATTTTGTTAAATATTATTAATTATGGCCAACAATTAACAATGAGGTTATTTTAAAGATTTTGTTACGAAATTAATAGGGAGATACACCACAACAGAGAACCTTACAATCTATCATAATAGTTAACCTAATGAAATTTTGCGTCAAATACCATAGAAAAATAAATTTTTTACGTGGCAATGTATGATAAAAATAACGACTAATCAGAGTAATAGTAATTTAGTTGTTTTTTGTTACATGTTTATTATACTGATTCATGTGCCAGTACAGGTATTTTCCAAATCTTATTTCTATAAATGACACACTGCCGCCGAGACCTGAAGAAGTCAGTCGAAAAATTAATTTCTTTGCATCGAAATGAACGTGCGGTAATTTTGTTAAGAAAATATTATTACAGTTATGTCGGTCAAATAATTCCTCCAAATTAAAGGCTTATTTATATTAAGTTGGAATTAGGTGGTGTTACCATTTACGATAATTCGCTCGAAGTTTAAAATTTCGCAAAAGGACTATGTTTCCAGAAAAAAGTATGATTTGTACGTATGTAGAAAAAATATATTCTTACTGGATATTTTTATTAAAGAGTTAATTTGAGATAAGATTTTTGAAATAAGAATTTGAAAAAAATTATTGCGTGTGAATAATAGATTTAATTAATTTTTTAGAAGAATTAAAAATAGTGCGCGTTCAAAAGAAAATATCTGTATTGTTGAGGTGATACTTATGTTAATTTTTTTAAAACAATGACAAAAATATTTATGTAAATTTTTTAAAATACCTTATATACTGGGTAATGTGATTTAACTATATTTTTTGTTCGTTTTCTATTAGTTCTCGGTTTATTTGTCACTTTTATATACAATTTATAATTAAGAAAACTGTGCGTACGAAAGCAGTAATTACCCTACCTCTTCTCAATTTCATTCCCGTCACGCATTTTCGTAAAAATATATAAAATATTACCACCTTCTCACGCTGTAAAAGTTTGGTTTAAAAATGTTAAATTGTTTTGGAGGTTAAAAATATTAGAATTGTTACAATTGGAACACGTATGCATGATGTTATTGTTAAGATGGTCTAGTGAAATGAGTTACCTATTTTATTTAGGTAGGAAGGAGACGATAGAAAATTATTAACATATGTTGATGAAATTGCATATTATTGCTATTTTTAGATAGCATTAGTTCCTATTTTCCAAAGAAAAGAGAAGTTAGTGTTAATTAGATGTATTACTTTAATTAGGCGCATTTTAAGAAAACTTTTTTTTCAAATCCGTTGTAATAACATAACAAAAAAGATTTGTATGTTTTACATAGTCATAAATACGTCCCACGATTTTATTTTCGTCTGATCAAAACCCATGTAAGTGAGCCATAATTATTTTATAGTTTTCGGTATATAGTAGCATGTGCAAGAAAACCGCTTAATTTAAAAGTAATTTTTTTAACATATTTATTTTGAGTTTATTATAGACCGTCTATGTACATTTTTGATACACATAACGGTAAATATAATAAACATGTCCATCAGTCAGAAGTCTGTTTGGGTATATGTATTTGCTATATCTTCCTCAACAGAAGGATTTAAAAGAAATTGTAGGAAGTTTACTAATAATCCGAGTAAGGTCATACATTATATTCCATGTATTTTTTTTTGACATTATTTTTAAGTCCTATACTATAAAATAAAATTGGACCGATTGATTATAAGTGGGGGTATAGAATAGTTAGTACATTTAATATTTTCATATGATGTTTCTGAGTGTTAAGAAATCGTAATATTTACTTACATAATATTTTTGATAATATTTTCAGAAAAACAAATTTATCGATGATCGGAGCAATGTATACAGCATTAAATAATAACAAGTACCCACCTATTATCAGTTAATGCATAGTGCATTAACTTTATAACATTATAAAGGGTATCACATTATAAAGGGTAGAAATATAAAATTTCATAAATATCTGCCAGTTCTGTATTTCACTTTGCATATCTCTATAGTAATAACACATAATAAGTTTTATTATAGTTTTGTTATTAGAAAATTATGATATTGTAAGAAATGGAGTTGCGTAAAAATTATAAAGTTATTACTGGCAAAATGCTTCTCGTACATAATCACATGGATAGCCAATTGAAGGAAATTTATGTTCGGAAACAAAGTTAAATCAAACTAATGTTGGTACGTTAGGGAATATCAGAATATGCAATGTCAGAATGTCGGAAAACTTGATAGATGGGTTGGGATCGACTGATGTCATATTTTAAAATCGTCATTTCCTTAAGATGGAATAGATAAATGGGACATAAAGGTACATGCATACATTGATGGTAAATAAGTATTACGCGTGTTACATAGGTTATCTAGGAGGGAAAAGAGTATCCCCAAAAAGTGAAAATATTAAATATACGCAAGTTGAAAAATCGTTAAAAAAGTTTACCTTTACATTATTAGTTTATTAGCGCCTTTATTTCTCTGAATTCTAATTATCTGCTCAATATGTGTAATTAATTATTTGTCTAAAATTTAGTTTATCATTGTAGTTACTATTGACCTTTCTTGCAGTTTATCGCACAACGAATTCGCTCAATTATCGTGGTTGTTACCAACTTAAATCTATATCTATATATAAAGGTGAGTTCATGAGAATACAAATAAACTGTAGAGATAAAATCTACCGTCTTTGAAATGTTTGACTTTCGGTATTTTTTTTGTTATGTAAATACTAAATGTTAAATTAATGCACGCTGTTGAATCAGTTCACCAAGTAATAGTTCATGTGGACGAAAGTGCGAACAAAAATTAGTAAAAAATGAACCAATATAATAGGTTATAGTAATTGTACTTTTACATTGGTAACACTGTATGGTTTTATTATCTATGATGCCAGTCTATTGGTGGAGTAAAAGTAAATTGGCGGAATATTCTGTGCAAGAAAACGTAAATGATTTTGTTATATAATTTGTCTGAATAAACTATTTAAATCACAATCTCACAATGTTTTAACTCATTATTTTACAATGGTAGCAAAATGCGGTTTGAGAAATAAGAAGTAAAAAAGATTAAATTAGTTCCAGAATACAAAATAAAAAAAAAAGATAACGACAGCGAAGAACAGTGAAATAAATTTTGAGATATTCGACGAAGCATATTTTAGTGACTGAAAATTACGTATGTTCAAGTTTTTACAATTCAAAAAGTGCAAAGATTGTTGTGTTGCAATATAAATCTAAGGAGTCATGTTACGTATAATACTTTTACATTGGCAACACTGTCTGGTTTTATTGTTTATGACGAAAGTCTATTGCCGGAATAAAAGTAAAATGATGGAACGTTCTGTGCAAGGGAATGTAAATGATTTTGTTATATAATTTCTCTAAATAAACTATGTAAGTCAGAATAAAAATGTTTTAATTCATTATTTTGACAAAAGCAAACCTTATTTTACTTAAATGTAACAATACAATTATAAACATGAATTCTTTTTTAAACAAATTCTTAAAACACGAAAATAATAAGGTAGAATCTACAATGATTAAAGAATTCACAATAATACAATAATACAATCTACAATCAGATCAAATTTTACAAAGCAATTTTTCTTTCACATAGTGATTAATTTTGCTGACACAAAATATGGAACATCATCGTTCTTTGACGGGCGATAAATATCGAGCACCGTATATGTATGGTGGGGCTACTTGAACTATTTGTACCTGCGCAGGGGTGCGCTCTTCGGCTAGCCGAGTGACGCGTTACTGAACAGAAATGGCACTCGTTCCGATGCATTCGTAGCAATGATAGTTTTTCCAATTGTTATATTTCAGCAGCTGTCAAAGTTACCAGTGATATCTGTCAAAATATTCAGCAAGGTTGGCCATTTCATCATGCATCGTTTCAAGCTTGCCGAACGTGTAGAAATTATTAAAAAATATTATCGAATTTCCGGCCCATTTGTAAATACGCAACGTGAATTTTGTCGTAAGGTTGGTCATCATCATGGCTTCGTTGCGCAGGCAATTCGTAGCATCGTGGAAAAGTTTGAGCGTGAGTACACTCTTTTAAATCTTAAGACACCAACCAGATATACATTCATGCGAAGTGAATTAAATATAGCCGTTGTAGCGGCCAATATCGAAGAAGACCCAAAAATATCTATTCGGCGCCGATCAGCTGAATTGGGAATCTCCATAGAATCAACTCGTCTTATTTTCGCGCTTAGATTTGGGCATACATCCGTATAAGATTGCACTAATGCATTAACTGAAGTCGAACGACCATAAACAGTGCTGTGAGTTCGCTAATTGAGCGATTGAAATGTTGGCCGGAGATCCGGAAAAATCATCTTCTCGGACGAGGCCCATTTTTAGCTCAACGGCTATGTCAACAAGCAAAATTGCCATTTTTGGAGCAAACACAATCGACAAGTGGTCGACTAAGCATCAACGTATTCACAAAGATTGGCTGTTTGATGCGGTTTATGGGATGGGGGCATCATCGGACTTTATTTCTTTCCAAATGAGGAAGGAGGTACCGGTACCATCAATGGTCCTCGGTATCGAGCAATATTAACCGACTTTCTGTAGCCATTGCTTGACAACATTGATAAATCCAAGCCATGGTTCCAACAAGATGGCGCTACATGTCATATAAGCGACGTAACGGTCGAAGTTGTGAAGGAGAAATTCGGAGAGTGGGTCATCTCACGGCGAGCGTTCATCAATTGGTCGCCGTGATCATGCGACTTGACACCCGTCGATTATTTTCTCTGAGGTTACGTCAAGTCCTTTGTCTACGCTAACAAGCCAGTTACTTTGGACGAACTCGAGGCCAATATTCGAGACGTTATTGCTGGAATAATGCGCATATATTAGACCAAGTCATAAAAAATTGGATCGACCGCTTGAACCACAGCCAGCAAAGGTGGCCATTTGAATGATGTGCTATTCCATATATAATGGCATTAATGTAGCTTCAATTAAAAGCTAGAATCAATTTGATATCTCACACCGTTCCAGTTTTATTTAAATTTATTTTCTTATTGTTTTTATCTGTGCATCCTTTATAACTATTATTTGGGGTTCATCTTACACAGGCTGCTTTTTCGTATAAATGAATGTATCAGTAGTTATATATTTATATGCATGAAGACTGCATAATATTAAAGGTGTTACGAATAGGCTTACATGAAGTATTAAGACCCCTAAAGTTATGTCGGTATAATAGTACGAATTTTTACGAAGTTGGAATATAAAGATTAATATTATACTTTTTATTTAAATAAAATAACATAAAAATTGATATAAATTAAATTTAGTTTAACGTTTATTTCATCTAATCCTTTTCATATTATCATTTGACATATACTGTTGCATGCCATATTTTGACAATTTAAAATATGTTTATTAGTTAATATTTTAAGGTTTTTAATTAAGAATACTATAACGCATTAGGGATACTTTTCTGCTGTTATGTATTTAGTCTTTCTTGAAAACAAATGCTTGCCTTTTTGCCAGTAATGTTCCTGTTTTTCAATACTTATATTTTCAAATTTTATTGGCGTGGCAGTTTTGAAAACGAAGAATCGGAAGAGTTGGAAAATTAAATTTTACAAAAATTTTCAGCTTCATGTTAATCAAATAATAAACACATACAAAGCAATCATTATTTTTGAATCAGTTCTGATTCAAAGTCGATATTTTTTTAAATCGACTAAATAATAAACCTAGTCGAATTTTTATTTCCATTACCGCTGTTCATCGCCTTCAGGACATAACTTACTTAATATCAGTTGTATTGTACCTACCTGATGTAATGAACAGCGACAATGATTGTGAAGAAAAATTTAATGTTATTCAAGTAACTGTGTGTTTTTATTATTTATTTAATAGGCATGTCGGAATACAACTGGGTAGTTTATCACACAATACATTATCTGCGAAGAAAAAATTAGGAAAAAGTCGAGAGTAATAAAATCGTTGTATTTACAAGTTCGATTTTACACTTCCGAACCCGAAGGATCCGGACGGAGTCTTATTAATATGGCAACGTTCCTTATCCCTCCATTGGACTGATCCGTCTGTCTATCTGTTATATTTGTAAGAAGCTTCTAACTTTCTAACAATATAAGATAGCGACTTGAAATTCACATATAACATGAAGTTTCTGCCCCAGAACTAGATAAGAACTTAAAATGAATTAAAATTCTATTTCAAGGGTGGAGGTTTTAACAATTTAAAAAATCTCTAAATGCCAGTTACAACTGATTAATTTTTTTTCAATTAGTTGACATCTAAAATTATTAGAGATGGAGACAACTAAGTACTATAATTTTTGGTTGTCCCGACACGTAATTCACCAATTTTTATTGCATCCATTTTTTTTTGGCATGTCAATCTCAACAACCCCTTGGATAGAAAGCTGTAATTATGTTTGTCATATCTTGTTTTTAAAAAAACTAAATACATCTGAATAATAAAGTTAGGAGTAAAAAAACCGAAATATTTGCGACAAATTCATATTTTTACGCCTACAAAATATATATCAGGCAATATATTTTAGGGCAAAATTAACATCAATTTCCGTAAATCGTTGATAAAACCAACCACACCTTTTAATTTTTCTAAGGTTATTTTAATATTCAATATTTTTTCTTTGTTTATATTTAAGTTATAAGATAAGTTTACATTAACTAATTAACAATAAGTCAAAAATCAATGAAAAACATAATCATCAACAGTGATTTTCTTTACATATCTATTAAACTAAAAGTTTAAAAATAAAAAAAATACCAGGGAACAGAGAGATGGGGCCAAAAAATCTACTCAAAATGGAGGCCGCAAAAGCCGTCAGAGACAGAAAAAGAAATGTTTTATGACATTGAATGGTTTATAACAAATAAACTATACGACGTATCAGCGTGAAAATAAATTTATAGATTTCTATTCTTAAAGTTCTATATATTTCTATTCTTATACTTAATTCTATTTATTATGCCTGATGAGTCGGCGCACTCTGTCATGGCAATCTTGTGCTACTCTTTTTAAAGGAATATTAATTTCTATAATAATTTCACATTACTTTACAAAGATTATAATTTTGCATTTTAAAATAAAATAATGAACATTTCAACACAACTGATGTTAAGATGTACGGACCATCCTATGTCGCATTCGTAATTAACGATTAAACTGCCTGACGTAAGCTTTAGAGCTGAAAATCATAAAAGTGGCAAAGCTCAAATATTTTCCTGCATTATGTTAATTCGAATTGCCCTAAATAAGTAAATGTTAATACGAGGCAAGAGACCTTACGGGATGCGAGTAATATCTGTCGCTGTTGGCTGGTGTTATTAATTACCATAAATAGCTCGGCGCCCTTGATTAAGATTGATGAGACGAACTCCTCTTGTGCGCGTCTCGGCGAGATCGCGTTGTCTCCTCCGCCGACCGTTTAACATAAAATTAAGCATTATAAAACGAGGCAGACTCTCTGGCCTTAGGAAATATGTTTATGAAAATGACAAGGAAATGATTGATGGAAATTGCGGGCGGGCATACTGTTGGTGTCTCAAGATTTCATTGGGCGGCGCTCTTTATTTATAGACGTAAGTATGCTTAACCGGCGCCAGTAGACTTAAGTTGGTCCATTTGTGAAGATTTTTATATAGGGAGGTATGATTGATGGTATGTATGACACAGCTATTGACTACCCCTAAAGTGGGGTTAGGTTAAGTTTTGTCAATAAGTTACGGTGTGGGGTAAACAACTACTTTAATTTTGAACGATAGTAAGGACAAGAAAGACGAAGCATCTGTGATTAATTGATAAAATGTTAAAGGAAAAAAATATTGGTAAATTATTAAAACTACTTTTTATGAATATTTTACCAAAATGGAAACTTTAAAAATATGTGAAGGCTGTTTTGGAGATACGATTTAAGTAATGCTTTTATTACACGTAGTTCATTCGTAGAGTCAGGGTTTAAATTTCGATGGACCTATTTTTTAAAATTTTGCATAACTTTCATTGAGATGCCGTTCACTTTTGCAATGAATTCTTTTAGAATTTGAAGTGTTGGATTAACACGTGTTCTAAATGATGGTTGTTATTGTTTTCAATTAGTTAAAGTAGCTTACTGTTTTTAGCCATCAGTGGTAGCGACTGAAGACAAGATTTACATAGGGACTTCAGTTTGCGTTCTTTTAATGCCTAGAAGGATGAAAGTAACAGTATAGCCTAATTTACAGTAATTGTTATTTATAAATTTAGTCCGAAAATTATGTTAGTAAAATGAGTAATTCAACCAGATGAAATTATTTCCTGTCGAAACTTTATTTTTTTATTATTTAATTGAGCCTTGATAAAAGTAGTCACAAAATATTTTTTGTAGAGTAATTGTTTAGGATATTGTCGAATAATTATCAGTAGAATTAACAGAGATTAAAATGGTTTTCTCTCAATGTATTTAAGTCAGTAATCGAGTAAACTTCGAATTATGTGTTCTAATGTTGTTTCTGACGAATCATTTTTAATATCTGCTAGACTGCGACGTATTTTAGATTACCATTTTACGTACGTAAAAAATGAACATTGATTAAATATAGCTGTGCTAGCTTTCTTATAAAATTAGGAATTGAACAATGAAATACAATTGAAAAATATACTGTCGTTGAATTATATTTAATTTATGCGCTTGGTAATTGAAACTTATTTGGTAAAAATATTTCTTTTTAAAAATACTATTGTTCTGTTAACGGTAAAAGTTTAAAAATCAATTCTTTACAGATTATTTCAATTTTTAAGAATTTTTATCAAATATTATACATATTTACTTAATTATCAATATAACATTGTATCGATCCCTTAATATTGAAGGGATAACTTAAAAAAAGCTCATTAAATAAACACGATTTTCGTTATCAATTTAAATAGTGAATCAATTTGATTTCTTGTGAAATGTGCCGAGATAATACTGAAAATTTAAGGTCAAAAATTTCTTTGCGTTTATTGATTTTTTGTTTATTGAGAGTAGAGTTTTCAAAGAAAATGTTCATAGTTTTTGTAAAAGAAAATCAGATTCCAAATTTATTACAATTTATCAGTTGTTCACAAGAAACAATTTGTTCAAAAGAGGTGAAATCATCTTATGACCTTGAGTTAAAAAGCATAAACGCATGTGTACGATATATTCAAAGGAATAACTAATACTTTAATTTATTATTTTCCCAAGTAAATTTTACGGGTATAAAAGAGATTGACTTTGCAATAAATAAGTTAATTATGAATTACAAAGTTAATCTTAAGTTAAAACGATTATTAATCGTCAACAAATTAGACAAGAATTAGCTCAAGAAATTATACTAAAAATGTATACATTTAAATCTACTAGTATATATCACTTTTTATTTCCGCTATTTAACAAAATATAATTAAAAAAATAATCATCATTGAGTAATTATCTCTCAAAATTATTTAAAGTATACCGAATCATTTTTAATTCTAACTCTACCAAATATATCTTTTTATATCGAAGAATTTTGTGACGAAAAATTTCACAGAAAAGTAAAGGGACGGACGGACATAATTTTGAAAATTGAGCTAAATGTACATTTGCATTTTTACATGGATTTGTAGCTTTTCTTAAAATTAAATAAATCAAAATAAGAATACAATATTTTTTCTAATCAATATATAATTAATACATTGACTCAGCTTCTAGCTAAGCTTTAATTTGATAGTCGCATCAATTTAATTATATGTGTTTGGTTTTCTAAATTTCGCATTAATCACTACAATATTTGTGAAGTATCCTTCGAACGAAATCTATATTTTCCGTCAAAATAAAATCGACTAAAAGTGCAACTAAAAAGCAATGATAGCACTCAACATTTTTCGCATAATCAATAAACTCTTTTCCAGGAGTTAATTAAATATTCCTACAATTTTCGAAAAAAATTTACTCTTTTAGTTATGAAAATAGGACGTGAAGTAATTTTTAAAAGAATTGTTAAAAATTTTAATATTTCTGCACAACGGTCATTTTAAAATATCATGTTACGCACAGGTGTAATTAACGGTTCTAAATGCTGTAAATATTTAGGTTAAAAGCAAATTGTTAAATAAATTGTTAAATATTTATGCCATGATTTCTAAACCGATTCTAGATCGAATAAGAGTTTCAAGGATGAGTGATGTGCAACATATGACTGCATAATAAAAATATTCAGCCTCTTCTAAGCCGTTTCACCCTCACTTATGAACGGTATATCTTCTTATGATGGTCAGTGTAGTGTGGAGATTGTGGTAATTAACTTGACGAACAAATGCTAGAAAATGATATGGACTTAAATTTACTCACTCCGGATGTCAGACTGATGTACTGACTACTATGATTTATAACATTACTGCAGTGCAGAAAGCAATAATAAAATTCATAAAACTCCGAATGGTCATACATTTTGTTTCTCAAAACTGTATATGTGAGATAATGGATATTTTTATTTGAATAATTATAGGAAATGTATTGATTATGATCCGTCTAGTATATGTTTAACTGTTTATATAACAAATTTGAGAGAGTGACCTGATAACAAATTTGAGAGAGGTACAAACCTATATACGGTAATCCTATATAGATCTATTCTTCTTCAACATTCGTTATTGCAACATATTATCTGTGAATTATTCTCTGTAGAAAATAATGACTGCTTATAATCTATTATACTTTAGTCTGCGGTTAGGTGTGATTTACATAAATTAGAAATTAATCAGTTTGCTGACAGAGAATGCATATTTGCTAAAGAGTTGAAGCACCTTAAGGGTATAGGAGTCTCGTTATATCTGTGTACCAGATATGACAGACTGACCGATGGATTATCCACTACGAAGAGTATGTTTATCTCGCTTCCGAAAAGGGACCAACAAAAATATATAGAAACCTCTGAAGCTTGGGCTTTATTTCAATGCAAGGTTAAAATTCTACCTTCAAAGATAGTTTCCATATAAACAGACAGGTTTTATTAAAGGTAGAAGTATAAGAGAGAAGACAGTAAACTGAGACAAATAATTAAGAATAACTGGGAATTCATTACGCTAATATTTTTGTCTTTTATTAAATAGTCGAAGGTATTTAATTGCATGCAAGATTCTCCTACAAATATGTATACTCAAAAATATAATAGATGGCAAACTTGTAAGCGGACAGTGAAGCCAAAGCGAGAGTAAATTTTATATATCAATAAAAATTTATGGAATAAAAATTTTGTATTGTTACTATCTTATATGATATTTATAGAGATTATATTATGAGAAATGCATTCGAAGAGTAGGAAAGTAGCATTTAACTAATTGATATCAAGATCACCGATTTAAGATCCGCTAACGACATCAATGCATTCCTTATCATAATTTTATGTAACAAATGCCATTGCGTCACATAGATGTACAACGAACAGATTAAAGAACGTGACCCATGAATGTGCGGCAGGATTGGAACGAAGCGCATAATGGGTTAGAAGGTAAATCGTTTAAGGGCCCGAGAGGGCACATTGTTAGCTGCCGGTGAGCCTTTGTCAACCGCAGCCATCGGTTGACTCGCAATCTAATGGATGACGCGCTGCCTGTTGACACAGCTCTCCGGCACGATGCAGTCGAGAGTTTGAGAGCTTAACGTCAGTGGTCTGCGATTGTTGACAAAGAATATCGTAAAATGTTTGCTTTGCCTCGTTTTCAGCCATCGGATCATAATTTTAGAAAGGTAAATAATTGGTAAAACGGAAGTATTATTCCTCATTAATCTGTCTATAGTTATCGTTGCTCATACTAGTATGTGTTACATGAAAAAGCTGTAGTTCTAATTAGACTTGCTTACATGATTTTGTAGTTATTCCTTGTTTCCTGCACTTTCAAATAACTGGAAGTGAAATTTTCAAATAATATTTTAGACCTGAAAACGAGAATATTCACTATCGTTCTTTTGGATTTGTTGCATCCCAAGAGTCATTCTAGGTTGGTTTAATGGCAAAATTTTGAAAATTGGGCTAGATGTACTTTGCATTTAAAAAAAAAATTACTCCTTTAATTATGATAATAGGATATGAAGTAATTTAAAAAAAAATTTCACATTTTAATCTTTCTGTACAATAATAATTTTAAAATTTCATGTTGCACACAAGATTAGTTAACAGTTCTAAAAGCTATAAATATTCTAGCGTTAATAGGAAAATTGACATTCCTTTATATCCTATTGAACAAACTGTTAAATCTTTATGCCATGACTTCTATACCAATTCTAGACCTAATAAGGGTTCAAGGACGAGTGATGTGTACCTATGACTGCACAATAAAGATATACAGCCTCTTCTCAGCAGTTTCACCCCCGCTCATGAACGGTATGATACTTGACAAACAAATGGTAGAAAAGGATACGGACTTGAATTTACTGACTCCGGATGTAAGATGTTGGCAGTAGGATGTACTGACTACTGTGATTTATAACATTACTGCAGTGCAGAAAACAATATTATTTCAACCTCCATATTGGACTGAAAAAGTATCATTATGCTATATGCGAGTTAATATAACTATCTTTACCATAGGAACTTCAAGAACCAACCACAAATTGTCATAGATATTGTGTTCTGGGGTATAACGTTCTATAAAAAAACGAACGGGCTCCTGTGTTAGTTCAGTAGAAGGAATGAACACAGTTAGGAGAAAAACACTGAATTTATATTGCTTTTAAATATGCCAAAAAATATGTTATGAAGGAACGAAATATACCAAAAATTATATTATGAAAAAATTGTGTTATTATTAAAACAAATTAAATGAAATGAGCAATTCGAAAAATATTATATTAACTTGTAGATAATAAAAGTGAAATTCTGAGTTTATGTAGTGTAATTAATAAAACATAATCCAAAAAAATTCTTCGTATTATTTTTTAAAATTATTACACTAAATGGCGTCATGCAAAATTATATCCGCTTTATTTTAAAACCGTCTATGGGAGATAGCAATGTAGTTAACCTACATTGACTGAGTACCTGATTAGATCATATATTAATTCAATACATAAACAGGGGAAATACTATAGTTTTACTGGTAATTCATAGGCTGTTAGTTTACGGGAAACGAACGATAAATGTAACCCACCTAAATGAGATTCGCCCAGCGGTAAAATATTCTAGTTTCGTTTTGTGTGGTGAAACATGCTGGTGAACGAATATATAATGTACGTTTCAAATTATATTACATTGTATATTTACGAAACAGAAATAAATTTAGGGTCTCTTAAACCATATTGACATTGTTTTCTTCATTTGTAAACGTGAATCATCAAATAAACCTCAGAATGGTGGAAAGAATTTATTAACAAATATTTATTCAGGAGACTTATATAATTTTACAAATAGGAAACAAAGACTAATAGAATAAGATTTTTGTAAATAAGTTTTGGATATTTAAATACATTTACAAGTGAAGTTTTGATTAAATGGTCAAATTTAAAAAAAAATATCAATTTTGGTATATCATTTGATATATTCTAAGTATTTTTTTTTAAAAAGATGAGAAACATACGTTTGAATTTATTTAGGATATATTTATTCCATGGATGAATATAGATATCACGTATACACACACGTAACACATACTTAATAAAAATATACGTGTTTTGAGTTCTTTTAAAAATTTTCCGATAACTTTTTCTCGTTTTCCGTTGTATGCATTCTTTTTTATGTTCAAATAAATACATACTTGTTAAAGTAATAAACTTTGCACACAACTACGTACTTGATACAGTAATTTGCCTTCGTAAAATGAACGAATCACGGTAAATTCACAGTTTAAATTATATAAATACAAATAAAATGTTTCAGTTTATCACTTATTTTATGTTTATTTAGAACACTTACGGTTGTCATCCTAAAACATTTTAGTAACATCAAGTATTGTAAATAAATGTGTATTGAAAAATGGTGTTATTAAAGAAAATGTAATGATTTCCTTCACATGCATTTTTTGAAAATTCGAAGTAAAAATAAATATGTTAATCAATTTAAACATCAATTTTTTATCTTTTATAACTCAGTGGTTTACAAATTTTCTTAGCATTTATCACAGAATAATACCAGTACAAGGAGAAAGAATGTGAAAAACCGGTGGCAAGGGAAATCACAATGGGCTACTGAGCGCATATAAATATATTGTCCTGTGGCGAGTAACAAAAAATAAAAAAGGTAGAAACAAATATTCGGCGATTGCAAAGAACGCACGCGTGTACGCAATGGAATTTATGTATTTATGTAAGGGCTCGGGCTCTTGATGAGGTTTGGTAAAGGAAACGAAGGTAAATAAAAATGTTAGCGAGATGCGGACACGTTTTACAACGTGTTATATCATATATTTTAATGTAGTTACGTGCAGTTGACAATTATTCCCTCATTCGTGTTGTGGGCAATTGACGTCAAACATTTTAAATTAATTGAACGATATAAAAAATATTTGGGTTCAATGTGTGCATTTTACACAATTTATATATCATTTTTAAGCAAAAAACATTATTATAAAATATTTTTTTTATATTTTAAATATTGGGAAAAGTTGAAACTACGCATCATGAAACTTTGAAAACTCTCAACAATGTCATTACAACCAGAGAAAATAAATGGAGTAATATAAATAGTTTAGGTACACAAACTCTGGAAGTTATAAATCAACTTATCATAAGAGAGTACAATTGATATAAATTGTATTAGCTAGATGATATTTCGTTATCCTTGGCTAAACAGGTAAATAATTTTTTTAATTTGATTAATTCAAAAAAGTTTTAAATCAATAAAGCCAATATCAGCAACATTTTATTACTATTCAAACTGTTCATTGCCATTTCAATCTGTTGTTTATAATGGAGACAAGGACACGGGGTCCAGCTTTTAGTTATTTGTAAATTTTAAATTATCTGTAAGCCTACGTGACTTTAGCTAATTTTATAGCCTTTTTAATTTAATTTTCAACCGAAATAGATTCATGTGATTATCCATTGTCATAAATAATATCTGGTATAATCAAATTAACTAAAGTTTTTACACCGAACTAGGTTAAATAAAATGTCGATACTAGTATTATGTATCACATTAAATTATCACTACAAAAAGAACCGAAATTTTCATAAGATAGTAAGTTAAAAGAGCTAAACTCTAACCGAGATTAGCTAGAGAGGTGTAAATAAACGAGTTAGGGTTGGTCGTTTAGATTGATTTAATATTATATTTATAGTAATAGGTCACCGTAGGTGAATTATAGCTAGGCACAGAGAAAATTCCTGTGGTTTTATATATTCTATCTTCTCATATATTGCTCAAAGCGATAGAGAGGCATGAAAAAGAAGACGAGACATCATTAATTTTCCGGTTACTTGGAAAACACAATTCGCTTTAAGGGCAAAGTGTTAGTATTTAAAATCAAATTGCTATCAAAATGCTTATATATATATATATATATATATATATATATATATATATAGTTATAAAATATTGTAAGTAACATGAGGATTGAAGCATATAAAAAATTGCCTATACATAGTAACTGAACATAAAAATAAACCAAGTTTAAAAAAAGTGTCTGCACCATCCTCGTCCATAACATCGAGTTTATTTGTTCATCCAGTAGTTTTTGGAATTACACCTGTAACTATGTAGGTACATGTTTAGAGCCGTAGGAAAATACTACTTTTGTGTGAAATGTGACAGGTACGTTTTCCTAAACATTATTTTTGTTTCTAGTCAACGATTTCCAAATTTATGATTTTTTCTTAATTGTTATTTCAAACATAACGTATGTGTTAAAATTAAAGGTTCTAGTTTTTCTGAAAGAGACGTATATAGTAGACTGCAATTAGATTTATACCTTTGTAAAGCAATTATAATGAATAAATTTCCAATATATTTTTACTGAGTTTTTTAAGTCAAAAAATCATTCAATAGTTGCAGTTAATGATTTGTTTTTTCATTGTCTTTCCATATAAAGGACATTGTATAAGGTAAAGTACATATTTAATATTGTTATTATTTCTAGAAAACTATGTAAAATTTCGATGAAGTATTTGAAAGTATAGCGTAAATACTTTAAAGACGAGTAGTATTATAGTAGTAGTTATACTTGTGATTATATTGAAGGGTCAGTGGGCTATCAGGTAAAGTAGGAGGGGTAGATGTTGACTAGTTCAGATAGGAGTTTAGTTTTGTTTCAGAATCCACTGGGAACATAATTTTTTTAAGTTATTTGCTGTATATTTTTTTAATCATATTCTTATTAAAAGTTATAAAACAACGTTTTAATTATAATTACTACTTATTTTTCATGACAACGTAAACGTTTTTTGTTTGATAAAAAGTATATAAAAAATACAAACCAAAAGTTTGTCCCACTCCACATGCTATCAATCAACGAAGTTACCATTGTATCCCCAAAGTACAGTACCTTCTATCCAGGTAGCGTAACTTTTAAAGGATATTAGTATATAAATAAACAGCACTCAGCTATTTTTATCTTCAGCCTAAAATCGATGATAAAAATAAGACTACGCCGAAAATTTAAACTTGCGATACAGTTATGCAAATAATTGCTATACAAACGTATACAGTGATATTACATCAAAGAAAAATATAAACGTATGAATGAAAAATATAGTTGATATGGGTACACATAAATACCATAAATTTTACGCAAACATTCAAATGTTGAATAAAATAAAATTTTGTTAACACGAATATATTTTTTACAAATGTCATAATGTCAAAATGTCATAACTTTTAACATATGTTCAAATCATTAGTACAGTAATACTAAATGACAATTCCATGTATTCAATCACATAATACGCCTTTGATAAAGAACAATTAAAGCTTTTATAAATGTATGTGTGTCACAAAACATTTCTTTCCAAATTTATGCTATCTACATCAATTTTGAGCATAGTGATTTTCTTTACGTGACACATACGCAACACGTAACAATATCAAGAGACGTGACCACTTGACGTGCAGTAAGACTCGTAAGACGAACATAATGAGCCGGAAGGTAAATCGTTCAAGGGCCCGAGCGAACACTTATTAGCTATGACGGGCCTTTGTCAAACGCAGCCATCCGTTGACCCGTAATGGAAAAAGCACTGCCTGTTGACACAACTCGTAGACCAGTTGCAGTCTACGGATTTATTATTACTGGTTCGTAACAGTTATATAATATATAATATTGCGATATTAAATCTATGAATTTTATAATTCTATTATCAGAAAATATTAAACATTGGTTTCTGAGCGTCACGGATATAGAAATAAAAAAAAAATGTTATGAAAGGCATTTTCAACACACAAAATAAAATTTCTTCGGTTTGTCAAATGGGAATAAAGTAAGTCGAGATTGAGACACGTTAATGTTGTATATTAAAGTTATTTGTTTTCATATTAACCACCAGCTTTTTGAAATTACACGCCAATTATTTTTTTAAACATTTTATATTTATTTAGAGTACAGCTGTATGTTTAAAATAAACTATTTTGTTGATATATACGAAAAACAGAGATAATGTCATAGAATTATTTGTAAATTAACTTCACTTGATAATTAACTTAGAACAAAATGGCGGTGTATTTGTGGCTCCTTGGGCTCGATAGTTAACACTAAAATTTTAAGAAATAGATATTGACATTCGTTATAAACTCATATGTTAAGTCCTTATAGTTGATAAAACCAGATGAAATTAAAATAAATATCTGGGCAATTATCTGTAGTTATAAATAACTCGATTAATTTAAACTTTGTGGAATAGCCTTTTTATTTAATACATTAAATATTTATACTGAATAGTGTTAATGATAAAACATTTTTATGTTTTTCTTAGCTATGTTCAACTTTGGAATTTTTATTAAAAAACTCTTTTTATTATATATTACTCTCAAAAATATGAAAATAAAAAGATTTATTCGAATTCAGACCAGAGTATTTTATTGTTGCATCGAAGATACGCTTGGAAAAGCGATGTATAAAGGTGTACATATTTATTATTGTAATTAGGGAAAAAATTTAAAATATTTGAAATATTGAATATATTTGGCGTTAATTTTTGTAGAAATTCATTATTCACAATTAAATGAAACTGTGTGATGTAGTATTATTTCTACTTTCTTTATTTTCTTTAACCACGACCTAGGTTTCGTGGTATTACATCTTCGGGTGGGATATTAGCAAAGATCTTTGCTAATATCTAACCTGAAGATGTTGTAATACAACGAAACCTAGGTCGTGGTTAAAGAAAGTAAAGAAAGTAGAAATAATACTACATCACGTAGTTTCATTTAATTGTAAAAATATTTGGTCAACAATTCTTAAGGATATACAGATCATGTGCCATAAAAATACAATCAAAAAATCTTACTATAACTAAATATATTCAAATAATATGATGACATAATAGCGCAAAATGTAGATTACAGTTATAAAATAAATACGCAATGAATTATTTCAATTTTTATTTCTGAAAAAAAAAGGTTTTGTCTTAGACAAAAACTAAAGAAAAAATAAACCAATTTATTTGTACAATGGTAAACATTAAAATGATAGGTGACAGATAAAAATAGTGTTACCATTTCCGCATTATCAAAGTCTGTTAGAAAATAGGTTTCTTTGGTTCCATCCTAATAAATATGTAAATAAGTTTATTGTATTTACAATTGTTTTTTTCACATGCGGAATATTTCATTTCCAACATTCTCTTGTCAGTTAAATTTACTACTCATGTATTTAGACTGAATAGTCTCTAGATTTCTAGCTATGTAATTATCATATAGACATGTTAAGCATTCCACAATTTCACTATTTAATAGAAAAAATTTTCCTTATGTAAAAAAAAACAAAAAGTTTGCTATTTATATGTACGTGTCCCAAAAAAGTTTCACTGCAAACCGGCGCCATTTCTTTAATCGATTTGTCGGAACGTAACCATGCAATTAATTAGCTTACATTAAATACAGTACTTGTTCAGTCTATAAAAATATGATTTAGACGCGGTGGGATTGTATATCACTTTCGCCTGTAATATGCCGTTAATCCATATGAAATGCGCGATAAACGACATCCCCCACATGCAGATATGGCGGGTAGCTGAATATTTTAGCTTCCATTTTATATGATAAGCCATGTTAGCAAATTGATTTACCGCATCTTGTTGTCATAAAGACCATTGTAATTTGTCTTCATTGTTTACATAAAGTAACCTGTTAAGTAGAATTCCTATTACAAGCGTTTCATGTACACTTACCAATATGTAAACATTTAAGGCTATTTAGTATTCTGTTTTATTGAAATTATATACATCTATCGTAGGTATAAACATTTCATGAATGTTTTAAAAACATTCGATATTTAGAATCATTACCTGTAAACTTTAGATAAACTCCTACCAACACTGTTTTTTACTTGAAAAATTTTTGAGGTGCAACTGATAAGTTTTTCTGAGCAGTGAACGAAAGTGAGCCGTCACGTTCGGGTCGTTGACGCCGAATAGGGTCGGCATCACCAAGGGAGTTCCAAATTCAAAAATAATGAAATGTGATCAATTGTATATGCACCGCGTAGCTCGGGTAAACTCGTATTCCTTCGGCATCGGTTGAGCGAATTCACTATCTAACACGGAGTGCATCCTTTCAAGAATTACGTTCTATTTTTTAATAATATTTTATTTGAGTATAATTTGATTTAATATGCGTATATTATTTTTGTTTTCTAATTTTCATATTGAAAATTTCCAACATACACTAGTGCGTTTATTTTGGTTGCTAATGTTTTCACTCCTACATTGTGGTCTTAAAAGCACACCATTTTTTTACTACTTTTGACTTTCGTAGTTTTGGAGACAGAGTATATATTTTGTGAACAATTTTAACAATATGTCTCGGACTTTGTTAAAATAAATTGCAAAAAATAAATAGTTTTAGTATTTTCATAATTTGCTCTTCCAATTTGAGCTCCACTTAAAACTTAAATTAGGAAATACATTTTGCCTTCATTTACACCTTGCAAAATTCATTGTCAATATTCTTAAGTGTCAATTGTATTGTTAGGTCTATGGTTATTTGTGGGTCAATGTGTTTTATTATTATGCCAAATAGTTTCTACCTCAAACGATTTATGAGAAAAACAGCTGTATCAGACGACAGATGGATGGACTAGTGAGTGATTTCATGAGCGAGCCGTTTTCTTTACTGTTGATGTGCAGTACCCTAAAATATGTGTAATTGACTAATGCAAAATAAGTACTACCGTACAATTTAAAGGAAACTCTTCGCTGGTTAATTTCTCAATGAAAGTTGGCGACAATGTAAAGAGAGAGAAACTTGTTCTTTTTCTTTTGTTTATTCTCCCAAAATACGAACAAACCTGAAATTATTTATGAATTATAAGATAAATAAAGTTTGACAAAAATCATTGTATCGCTGAAAATTCTTTTATTTTTCTCACTTTGACACAAACCCATAGCGACCGATTGTATTGATCATTATATGTTATTAGACTTTGTACGCTGCTTAGCCCACGTGGAATTTCGATTAAGATGGGGCCTCGCGTGCAACTTTTGGGTTTTCGAGATATATGGGAAATTTATTCAGTATATATGTTGCGCTACTTATTGACATATTAGAAATTTAAATTTATATCATTGACTAAAACGTCGAGTTTAAAATGTAAAAAAAACTGTCAGCTATCAGTCTGTGTTAATGTCTAAAATAAGTTATAGAAATATCGTTACCCTAATACTTTTCTTCGTATTAATTTACAACACAAGCGAAACACTGAAAAATACTAAATACTAGATAAGCAAAGCAGTCTATATGTTAGTTCGGCATATAAACTATGCATACGCACGTCGAATATTATAGCAATTGTTTGTTTAGTTGTTAATTTATTAGATAATAAAAAAGTAATAAATTGACAACAAAACCAACTTTAGTGTTTATAATATTAGTAGAGATTTGCTAGTTAAATATATTAAAAATAATAAGTGTAATGTATTGTAATATTATTTTATAAACTTTAAAAATAATTGTATAAAGAAGAGCAAGTTATTAAATAACAAAAAAGTAAAATGCAACTTGTTGTTAGTAGAAGGAACATAAAACATTTAAATCTATTGCATCGAATAATGCGTCTCGATTTCGTGGATTAAACAGTACAGTTGAAACAACGTGAAAAGATGAACTTAAATACAGTTAATATTTTAAAATACGTTATTTAATGTCTTGGAATATATGTATCAGTTTATTATTCCGGTACCTAATACGACAGTATATACAATATTATACAAACTGCTTAAAGCTATATTTATCCCCAATTAGAAAATAAATATAAAAAACCCTAAAATATTTACGCGAGTATATAAAATAAAATATGTCACGAGGAAAATTACCACTTGACAATGAGAATGTATTTAAAGTCCAGTGGCAAATAAAGTGAAAATGTGATAAATATGTATCTGAGCATTCCTCAAGTACCTAATGCGAGAGACTTGAGCAATATTACACGTCCACTTTTTCAACGAGGATTGCTATAGGAAATGTAAAGTAATATATATATATATATATATATATATATATATATATATATTTATTACTTTACATCTCCATAATATAATATAATATAATTTTTAACTAACTTTGAGTCAAGAAGTTTCATTTTAATTAATTGTTAAATATTGAAAATTAGGTACGTTAAAAATTAACGGCCAACGTGATACGTTAGTCATAAGTTTTGTTTTCTGTATTTAACCGTTAATTAAATTTAAATTTCACTGTACTTATTTTATTAGACTATCTTTTTTTAAATGTAGGCAAGCCTGAATATGTTATATTTGAAGCGTAAGAGACGTAAACTATGAATACGAAAAAACATAAATGAGGTGGAAATAATTCTACCTGCGAATATATAATGAAAAGTAAATAAAAGTTAAATATTGAAACAGTAATTTGTGTTCGCAAGAAAAATATTGGCTTGCGGACTAAAATATGTCTACAAATAATAATATAGTACACAATCTTCAGTTAATAAAATTTAGCAATTTTGAGAAACTTTTAAACTCTGCCTTTTTCTCTAAAATTAACAACAGGTGAATTTAAAAAAAAAACATCATGTTCTATTAAAACAAATTATATAATGAATATTATGGGAGTTCATCCAAATATTGAGGGGTTTCGAACTTACACGTTTTTCTGATTCATTAAAATATACGTTGTTCATGGCTAATTTTGCATTAATCATGAAAGGACTGGCACGTCCGTTTAAATACTTTGTAACTTAAAAGATTAAAAATCAATTTATAAATATATTTGAATATTATTAACATTTGCTTTTCTCTCTTAAAACTTTAAATATTCCACATTACATTTAAATTATATTTTTCTTTGATGCCGTTCTTTTCTACGATGACTTCGAAGCAAATAAACATTTACCTGAAGACGCATTTTATTATTAATTTGAAAAACATTCGTTTAGAATTGGTGGATAGATATCACAACTGCATGATAGATAATTATATTATAGAATATAGGACGTAACATATAATAAGTTAATAAATAAATAAACATAAAAGAGTCTGGTAATAACGAAGCGTAGTTAAATGGATTCTACGAGCATATGAGACTGCAGAGGTCAATGGATTCTAATGGAATCTGATCAGCAGATTTCTTGCGATAATACGCATAGCAAAACCTTTTCAAAGTTATATATTTGCCTTTGAGAAATAAAAATGAAATACGAAAAATGGCATTGTCGATAATGACACAGTTTTTTAAAATCAATACAAATTTTTCTTTTATTTTAATTTGTCGTGTCCTTGATTTTTATTGAGAGCGTTTTACTATTTAAACATATTTTAATAGATAAGAGGCTCATTCAACGCTACGGTTGTAATTTCGTTCATAAACAACACTTATGTCGCCAATTGTTGAGTCCGAGATTAAAGACCGAATGAGATTTTAAAAAAAACAGTTTTGGAGTGAAGTACAACATTATTAAAAATAAACGACAAGTTGATCACGGATCATGATTACAAATCATGGTGATTATTGAACTGATTTCATTATTTCCGAAAGTATTAAAGTTTGCGTATTGACGTCTAACGACGTTAGTTATAATAACAATGAATAATAATTCTGAATGGAAAAAAATACACTAACCTATTACAAACATTACACATTTATAGAAATTCCTATTTTTTTAGGACTTACTTGTGTTTTAAAATTGATTTAAGTTTAATCTTTGTTTCAAAATAAAAATAATTTATTTATTGGGTGGAAAATTTATTTTCGAAGTATATGAATAGGCTATAAGCGACTATCAAAAGGCAGTTAACTATAAATTGTAATATATGGGTGGATGATGGAATATAAAGAAATTTGTTTTTTTATCCATTACTAACATAGCCTGGCTTCACCATCAACTTCATTTAGTTTTGATTTTCATTATTACATAGACCTGAAATTATGGAAACTACAAGGAAGTAATTGATAGGGAAGGAAAGGCAGAAGCATTGACATGAGGAAACTATGAAGGATCGGTTTTTGGGTATTTGGCTAAGGAACGGTAAAAACCATCTTTTGCCACCCAAACAGTGATATATTATGAAAAGATATGGAGGACTCAAAAGTTCATCTAGTTAGGTCGGGTTATTTAGAAAAATGTTACGATAACGCTTACGCGAATTGACGAAATATTGCTACACAGTATTTGA